>JALLPH010003113.1:0-10482 GCA_036939855.1 Cyclotella choctawhatcheeana | reverse complement strand
TAAAACGTTGACTTCGGAGTCCACTAACATGAGATCTACGACAACCAGCCAAGTCGCATCTTTGTACTCGTGTAAAAATAAGTCTTCTTCTTGCTAAATCTACTACGTGAACCTTGGACAGATTAGCCGTCGCATAGATAGGGATGCTTCATTATTTCTACACTGTCTTCGGTTTCGGTTGGGGGTACACCCCACTTTTGGTAATTGTAAATATTACAACATTGCGCAATGAGAGTGATGTCAAAGAGGGAGTGATTACAACATTGCGTAATGAGAGTGATGTCAAAGAGGGAGTGATTACAACATTGCGTAATGAGAGTGATTTCAAAGAGGGAGTGATTACAACATTGCGTAATGAGAGTGATGTCAAAGATGGGGAGATCTCAACACTACATCAGGCAATAGAGACGAAAAACAGAGCACTTTCATCTGTTAAGTGCAACTTGGAGGAATATGCAGCGCTTACGAAAAAATACAACAAATTGGTGAACAAATACAATGATTTGTGTGAGGACATCAACAAACTGAACAATTCTAATGAAGAACTAAGTCGTGAGATGAACCTAGCAATTGCCGCGAAAAATAAGATCTCTACTGACAACATTAAACTGACGACGGAAGTGGATCGTCTGGAAAGGAAGATAACCGATTTGATTGGGGAAAAGAGTTCATTAGAAAAAAAGATCAAAGCAATGAAGGAACACGAGTCAACAACTTACGAGAGGCTAAGACACTCTGCAGCTGTTGTTTTGAATTACACCAAGCTCAATAATCGTGATCAGAAGAGGAAGAAGAAATGCAAGACCGCATAGACCATATCGCCAAATAAAATAGAAACTAATGACTAATGAATTCGTTCTTCTGTATCAACACAAATTCTCTTAGTTCCACGGCGTATAATCGAAATCCATGTCACCAAGAGAGGCAACAATGAACCATGTCACCAAAAGAGGCAACAACGCTCACACATGATATTAAACGTTCAATCTTGCTTACGATGCAGTAAAGAAGAATCTTGGACCTGCTTTTCATGCATTACACCATGGCCCTAAGACTTGCAACATTGCAAGTTTCGTTCATTACTTGGAAGTTGTTGGTTCCGATGGCAAAATTGAACCTGCAGACTGCTTTAACTGATTTGGTCATATTTCCTTGCCAAAAAGGTACAACGAAGGCAAGATTATCTATTTGCCGCTTGATTTAAAGCAATTGTGCCAAAAGGCGGGGAAGAATTTGAATAACATCACGGTTGAAGAAGTGGCCTCTGAAGTGAAAGAAGGTAATGTGATGCAACGTCGAGAAATGTCAGTCATATTCTCTTCTGGTGCATCAAACAATCAACGATAAAAAATAATAGTACCCTTCCCTGCCAATGTTTACAGTATTGTCAAAAGGTCATCTGATGATTATCCATCTCCTCACGTCCCCAAAGAAAAAGACATTTGAAAACTGCTTCCATTCAAAAGCTACAGCGAGGAAGTTTGGACAATTCAAACAATTAATTCTGCACAACAAATGAACGAAATTCTTAACAGTTCGTTCATGAAGTCGAAAATATTGGGTATTGATTTTGAGGCTGATGATGATCATCTTGTGCTAATGTGTGTTACAAACTATGACTCAAAACGCATTATCTACGCCGTTGACCTTATCTCAAATGGAGTCAGGGAAATGTTCCCTTCTGTATTTCGCAAAATGTTGGAGCACTCCAGTATTCTGAAGATCGGGCACTCTCTCAAGTCTCTTGACCGCCCTAAGCTCCTCCACGAGCTCGATTGCATGATGGTAGGTATGTATGACACACAAATTGTGTACAAACTGTTAAAAAATGAGACAATTGGGTTAGAGAGGGATCATTCTATGTATAACATACCAAAACCGGCTAACCATAACACTAACACCAAAAAGAACATATCAGCTATGGAACTGGTGCAAACGGCCATTTGACAAAGACACACTCAATTACGCAGCAATGGACGTTGCCCACCTTGCTGCTATCATGACAATTCAATTCGACAAGCATCCAACGGATAGGTAACGTGTTGATACAGTCCAACACAGTACTGAAGCTATCCAAGTGAATCAAAGTACTGCAATACAATCATAGTTGTTATTATTTTTATGTTAAGTCTACAATAGTAAAAAATATCAATTAGAACCAAAGTAATGCAATACAATCATAGCTACTTCTGTTTTTATGTTAACTCTACAAAAGTGACAAATATCAATTCATCTTGCGGCGGTAAAGTCCTTTCCATGTTATAATTTTGCGTAATAATTTGTCCGTTTCTAAGGTAGTTCGCCATATTGTGCTCTTGTTCACGATTCCGAACTTTCCATTTTCTTTCTAAGTCTTCCCGTTTGTAGAACCTTGTCCGGAGTTATGTTCATTTAAGCGTTCTCTGAGTTTCCTCTTAGTCTGCCTTATGTAAATATAGCTGGGGTCCTTGTGAGAACATAGCATGTATACAAATCCATCGCCTTTCGGAATGTGCTGGTGAGTTAATTTGAATGGAAAGTCTCTGACCAAATGAAGTGTTCTTGTGTGAATGTTGTTGTTTGTACTGTTGTGATTGTCGTGACTTATACTCAAATTTGCGATTCTCTCTTCTATACAACCCGTCCACTGATTTCTTCTAATTAAAGTCTCATACAGCCTAATGGCAGCCCCTTCAATACCATCATCTGAAATGATGTAGATTTGTATGCAAGTATTCGTTCGAGACAGACATACTACAACTTGACCGCTGTCAAATGGCGAATACTTTGTAGTTACCTTTTACAAAATGAGTTACAGAACCAACAATTAGTGTACAACTTCATATACTTCAGCATACAGTTGCAGGTGCGAATATTTACCTCAATCGCCACAGGGGTTCGGATAGTACATCCCATTGTTTTATTCACTGTGCTACATCCTAAGTGTACCATCGGGTATTGAACTCTCTCAACTATCCAGGTATTTTGCATAGAGATTGTCTCGTTGGACTGTCTGATACCAACACTTACTTTTGTGTAACCCATCTTCTTTGTCACATAATCTACCGTTAATTTGTCTGGATCTTCGATGAAAGTCGAGTTTGGACGCGAGGATCCTTCTGGTGCAGCATACATTATTATATCCTGTTTATTATCAACCTCTAATTGTGAAGGAACATCTAACATGAGAAGAACCTGCGAGTTCTTCGTTGTTGATTTTGTGTCATTACGTGTGCATTCAAATAATGCACCCTTGAAAAATAGTAGTGTCTGGCTCTCTCTCACTTTATGGTTCAAAAAGTTCACAATACCCTTGTCTGTGGTCTGAGCCATATCAGAGCGACTACCTTTCAACATACTCCTGTCAATACACTTGGATTCTACATAAGGAATATTCTCGCTTTCACATTTTGCTCTTACTCTGTCGACGTACTCCTTTCTAAGTTGCTCTACATGTTTCTTTCTATTCATCATTAGAGTAGCCTCTGGAGGACATTTGTCGACTGACTTCACACATTTTATATTCTTTTTGAACAAACTTACAAATTCCTCTTTAGTTTCAGCCTTCATTAATTCCTCATATGTCATTCTTGTTATGTCTTGAATTCTCTGCAACAAAAAAGGAACGATGCGTCAGTCGATGCACCACCACTCACTACTTCACTGAATGGCACTTACTTTCAAAGCACTGTCTGCTGCAGCCCTAACAGACTCTCTCAACCGAACTATAGTAAAGTCTGTTAAAATATGACTGGACATTAAGAACGGGGTTCCTTTTATGGCATCAATCTGTCTATGATCAAATGAACCTAGAACAAGAACACCCCCAAACGGAAGAGACGATGACTTTATAGTTCGAAGGATAATGTCCAAGGTGGCTAACTGCTCGGCGCTCAAGCTTCCACACTCATCGATCGCAAGAACGTCTAGAGTCATGAGCAAATGAAGTTTCATAATATGCGCACGATGCTTCAGTTCGTGAACCGCATGCTGGCCCCACATAAGAATACGAGATTTCATTAAGCAAAACAGAATGTCTCATGTTTTTGATTTGGCGATCACACGACGTATTCTCACCTGAGCGGCCCGAAAAATATTGTACGACGACTTTGAAGGAAACCTCACGAATTGATGGATGTTAATCCCTCCAAGTGCTCCTGCTCTAATTGCCATTACACTCGTGCTCATAACATTAAGACCACGCGAGATTGCATACAAAACAACTATTTGAAGTACGAAAGTCTTCCCTGCGCCAGGTGCTCCATTATTCAGGATTCCTTTAGTGTGAACTCCATGATTATATCCATTCGAGTAGTGGTCTACTGCGTCAATTCCAAGTTTCATGGCAAACTGCTGTTCTTTATATGATTCATCGCTTTGAACATCTGTTTGCGTGAACACCTCCATTGGATTCCATTGAACTGTATTGTTCCTACTAACGCTTTCTATAAATTCAATATCCGGTATCTTGTACATAAGGTCTCCATTATCATTTGTGAAAGACTCAGTAATTGATCTGTATTGGTTTCTGCGATGTCTACCCCACTCCCTTTTCAGTTTTGCGTCTATCTCTTCATACAATGTAGATCCTAGGCAAGATGGAATCTCAACAAATGGTATCGAATTGTCAAGAATCAAACTCTTGAGCAAATAAAAAGAGCGTAAAATGTATACCTCGATACGCCTCATGCTAATTGGCTGAACGGGAATTATTTTGTCAATAATGGCCTGCATAACCTGGTATACAGAATTCATTAAATCCTCCTCTGTCTTCTCTTCAGTGTCGTGATGTCCAATTAAATTTGTATTGGAAAGCAATTCCCTGGCATTGTTACATCTGTGGAGATCCAACTCTGTGTCATACTCTCCAAGTACCAGCACAATATGATGTAAGAATTTCATTGACTGCTCGGGGTTAACTCGTGAGAAGACAGGAATGGGACACGAAGACCTCCCATCATCGACAAAGAACATACTGTTTCTATTGTAATCATCTTTTTCCAACTCGACCAATATATGGCTCCGCAATTTCCTTTCGTCTAATGTCAAACACTTCTCTTCCAAATTATTCAAGTGATTCTTAACTGGTTCCACTGCACACTTCCTTATTCGTACGAGCCTGTTTGCCCCGTCTATCCAGGCACACTGCACTATATCACTACTCAAATTAAAACCTTGTGGTTCCGAAAAAGAAAACCACTCATAGTACTGACCCAAGTTACGAAACATTCGAAGCAACTCCGGCGGACGTAGCCCAAACAATGATACTTTATCAAACCTCACAGATGCAAATTCATTATTCCTCAACATTAATATCTGGCTATCTGTAAATGGTCTCTCGACAACAGCTTGCAAACGCTGCCTAACAGCTTTGGGATGTTCTGAAATACCATCAATCGAATTGTCATTCAAATGTAACTCTTCGAGTTTCGTTCCTTCTTTGTTTAATCGTATCTTTTGCCTGCCCCTATACTCAAAGGGAAGAGTTGAGATTGGTATAGTGTCAATGTTCGTTCTGACTTCTCTATCTCCAAGTATTCTATGGATCATTCTCGGGGTTCCAATAACGGTTCCTTTCAAATTTTTCTCTGTTCGAGATTGGTTGTTATTACTTCTCTCGTGAACAGCATTGCGTCCAATTTTTGTATTTGTCAGCTGCTCCACTGACGCTTTGAGTGCTTCGAAGTTACTTGCATTTCCCTTAACAGTCGCACGGTTGTCTTTATCCAACCTGTATGAAACAAAGTATGAGTCTAAGCATTAATTGTGTATCGAAATCAAGATACAAACACGACTTACTCAATAATGTACTTCACCACATATCGTGCAACTCCATTAGTGCCGGTCACAACTTGCATATTTTGCATGGATCTAGTGAAAACAAAATACTCCTCAAGAACAGGTGAAAGATTCATCATGTCGCCGGGCATTATCTTGCCAATATGCTTTTGGGGTTTGAATATTTTAGAAGTAAAGTTTCCTCCCTTGTAATGCCCTGTGTGATCTAATATATCCAGACAGTCATCACAAAATTCAAAAGGAAGGTCAATGTACTCATTTTCTAAGGGATCGATGCTATCAACCGCTACGTTTGTTTTCTTGCATCGATGTTGACCTTTTTTTGGACCTGTCTTTATGGTGCACCTTTTGCTATTGCATTTGTGACACAATACTTCAGCAGCAGTATCCCTCATTTCACGCCAATCATCAATGTCTCTTAGAATTTTTTTATTAGCAATAAAATCTTTGACGTCATCTTCCTTTACAATGCTGGCTATATCATTCTTCTGCAAATCTCCAACAAATTCTCGAAACTCTTTACTTTCCATCCTTTGTCTGTCTAGCTTAACTATGGCATGAATATGAGACAAGTTACCTGATTCGCCCTGGTATTCATCACGAAAAAAACCCAGCTGCACTGGACCCACTTTGGTAGTTGTTGACCTCAATATGAACTCCACCCATAACTCCCTAACTTCCAACCAAGTTCGACTCAAAACATGGCTGTAAGCCATATCCATTGACTTTCTTACATCATTAATTTCCAAGTCAGACATATGTGTTGAGTCAGTAATCATGTCTAGCCACTGTTCGCCTGCCTTCCAATTGTATAATTGACGTATACCGGGGTGCTTCGACTGGTTACATGTCCAGGTAAGAAAAAGATCCATTTCGTGTTTCTGAGATGCTGCAGCAAGGTTCATCATTTCTTTTCCTGTGTCCATTGATTCCACCAGCGTAGATTCATCCCTATCACCCAATCCCAGTCCACTTCTTGTATCACTTTTCGGTGCAAAGTCACTTCTTTCAATTTCTCTTGAGTCATGTCCAATCGATGCTATATTCGTGAATATATCATATGTATATCCAGTATGTTTGTCATCAGTTGCAGTCGATGACGAAGCATGAGTTAATAGGTTGCGTCCTCTCTCAGTTAACGAGCAAAAACCATCAGGATGGGGAAGACTACCTCTGTAGCAGCTAATAGGTAAACAACCAAGAATTGAGTATCGATCAGACCTCATTGCAGCCCAGAAATGCTTGGGAAACACGAACGCTTGCAAGAACAATATGGGAAAACTAACTCCGAAGACTGTATTTGCTAGCTTCTGGACAAAGGATTTTTGCGTTAAACTTGCATTAATAAGCCGGCTTCTTTTCTCCATAACTGATGACGCCATGTTAAATAAAACATGGCCTGGCACTTTCTGTGCAGAATCACATATCATAGGGACCTCAACGTCCATAGCATTGGTTCTAGGAACACAGTTCAAATCATGTTCACTAGCATTGGAAGAACGCGACTTGACACTGTCACCATCACAATCATCTGCCACAATATAACCAAGAGACTGCAGCAAAGTGAAACAGAAACAAAACATTGTTGAGAAAAGCTTTAATGAGAAAACAACAACTAATTCTACTTACCAGCTCATCATCAGAAGAATTCGAGACTGTTTCGATATCTACATCGTCGTCAGATCGTTCTTCTATCAAAGAGAAATCTACATTATCTTCACCACCATATGCAATGCCACTGTCACTGTCACTATCACTACAAAATCCTCGCTCCAACTCCAAATTTGCTCTCTGTTCTTGTTCCACCGAACATCGACTTCGATCCTTCTGTCTTAAGTTGGTCGGAAGAAAGGGTTCTTTTTTGGAATTGTCACACAAACAAAATAAACAGCACTGTCCTCCTAGAGATGCATGCATATCCATCCGGTACTCTTCCACATTAACTTCCAAACATTTAACATAAACGATGACGAACATATCTGAAGACTTGTCTATTTCCTCTGGAAACTTATCTTCAGTGTCATCGTATTGGTGGGTTGGTTGTACTCCTCTCATATGGCAGTTATCAACACCTTGAAATGGACAACACTGTACCATTATTTTCTCATCCCTCTTCTGCTTCCACCAATTTCTAAATCCACCACCATGACGAGCATATCTTTCTCCAGAATAATTTTGTAACGACTTGTTGTTTTCCTTTTTGAGCGAAACAATCACTCGTGCCTCATACCTTATTGGTGTGCTAGAGTTCATTGGAACTGAGACAAAATTGACGTCTTTGTCGTCAATTGTCTTTCTGACCACAATTACAACATCATCATTACACGAAACAGGTATGGAACTACAGACACTGACATCTTTGCACTTCGAGAAGAGTCTGTTCATCTGCACAGACAATGATTCAACTTTATTATCGAAAGCAATCCCGTCTATCCTCTTCAACGATTTATAAACAGCCTCGACTACATGTTTGTCCCTTAATTTGGTACCAGTAATAACTGGGTTACGAGGGTCTGAAATTGGATCGCAATGTTTCATAAGTTTGTGATGTATGTAGCTCAGTAGATACGGAGAGTAGTCATCAAAAGAAGACTGTTTCGATAAACACTGGTAGAGCTCCTTGCAGGCACTGACACAGCCAAGAACAAGCCATGTCAATGTGGACGCAACCGTGAACTCCTGTTTACCTCTAACACTTATTGGACTTATGGCTTTTAGTCTGCATCCATATCCATATCCATCTTCAACATTTACATTGTATGTAGCAGCGCACCATGTTCGTTTGCAAGTAACAAACTGAGGTTGTTTGTTACTAAGAATCGGATCTATGGAGATGAATTCCACCACAGACGCTGCTTGTTGAAGTTTAAGCGCATTCCATACGGGACACCCAGATGCACCTCTTGTAAACTTTGACATGTAGTCTTCTGTGATGGAATTCTCATTATGAACACGTAAAAATGATTCCTTTACAGAAGTCGATACTATTCCTTCTTTCTCGTATCTATCCAACACTTTCAACATATCGGGGCGACCAGCCAGGGAATGTTGAATATGCAACATTGATGAGTGTTGTAAAGTACTAGCGCTGAATCTCCCACCATATGAAAAATCTGTCGTGTCACCACCACTGTATGACATTCTAAAATTTGAAGTTGCCGGAGTAACACCGTACTTTGTCCGCCGCAGTGGATGCACCATTCTCTGCTGAAGAACACAAGGGCTCAGTTGATCTGCGTGGACACTGCTCAAATTCCCAATACCTTTCATCTTTCTTGGCGGATGAGCATAGAGACGCTTACGGACACTGTCGTTTTGATGATGTCGGCAACAACAAATCATGGCTCCGGCACCCCTAACCATTGACATCGTGGGCATTACAGGCCATTGCTCATTAAGTAGCACATAGTCTACGTCCTCACAATCCTCTCGAATATAATCCAGACGAATGGACTCTACTATATGTAAACGGTCAACATACTCCGAAGGGAGGTTAAGACGAATCCGCGGTAGTAACTGCTGCAAAATCAGACATGGCTCCACAACACTTGTTTTATGAGGATACTCAGAACAGCCCCACGGACACAATACATCTGGAATCATGTATGGCTTTGTGTCACTCATTGAATCATCCAATCGCCCTGGGTCAAGTACTTCAAGTAATGAATTCATTTCATACTTCTCTATTCTGGATTTGTTCAAAAGTACCTCTTCAGTTCTATCAACTAAGTGCGAGTGAACAGTGCAACAGTCCTTATATGCAGGATGTATCCTAATATTATCTTCCCAATACTTTCGCATAGCATGCGGAACAAGACTCAATAATAATTTGGCAGGATAAACATCTGTGAACAAACGACCATTGTTCGACTCTTTCCCTGTTAGAAGATTCCAATAAAATGAAGGCCATATAAATTTCCAAGAGTAGGATTTCTTCTCATACTTGGTTAAAAATCCACAACATTCTGTGCACAGACTGTAGTATTCGTTGGAATTTGGCGAAAAGGTCTGTAACTCTTTCATGTTTGGACTGTTGCAGTTATATTTCTTGATGTTTGAACCATGAACTTTGTACAGGTCAAAATGGTATGGATTTCTACAGTCACTGTGAAGTGACTTACGTTTACAATTGGCACAACATCCATTTGATTCGAGCTGCAAACCCACACGGCCAAAAACGGAGAAAGGAGTCACATTCGAATGGATACAGTCATCATCCTTATGACACATTTCGTGCTCTACATCTTGAGGTATACAATTCAAATTTCTCTTCCTATGATCGTTCCAGCTGTTAAAGTTTTCGATGAACTTGGCAGCTTCACCAGACTTGAGTTTCATAGCACTTTTTGCCAGACTATAAGATGAAGCTTGTCCTGCATGTTTACAGTACAAAAAATAAGACAGAAAAGATTTCTCATCTTCCTTTTGCAAGATTTGGCATTTTGCTCTGGCAGCATACAATTGAGAGAGAACTCTCCCTTTTAACTCACACCAATTGTCAGGGTCTCTCGTCCTCGTCCACTCCAACGACGACAGTCCAACGATACAATGTTTTAATGCACAGTCCAGTTTGTTACGCTGTATAGAAGACCAAGCTTTATCTACACGAGATCTGAATGGTGTCGTCTTCCACCTGTGTTGCTCAATTGTACGCAAAACATCTTCACATTCACGATAAATGTATGGTTTATGCACCTCTTTCCG
>JALLPH010003088.1:0-11237 GCA_036939855.1 Cyclotella choctawhatcheeana | reverse complement strand
TCACCATCACTGCTGTAATGAAAACCCCGAAAGCTTGAAAGACCAGTGATGCAAATACATGTGCGATCCTGTCGTAACACGTCTCGGCATCTGCTGACACGATACCCAGCGGTGTTTTCATCTGTCTCGAGAGGTCCGTCAACAGGCGTTTGACAAAGGTTCCATCTTGACCATCGCTTTGTTTTTCGGCATACTGCTCCTGTGGGATCATGTCATACTCCCGAGCTAGTTCCATCATTCTATCCCCGAATATCAAACGATTGAACATGTTTGAGTCGGCTTCGAACAAGAGTATAGCTCGTAATTTGTTGACTAGTGCCAGTCCGGCAATCTTCTCCAAAAGGACTGTCATTCCAATACCCCACCTGCTCGGCGGTGACCCCGATTGAGCTATTATGCTCAGTTTCGTGGCAAAGAACTGCGCGTACTGCTTATACATCGCTGCCGCTTTGTAATGGCCAAAATGTGCTTTCGAATAGGAGGACGAAGTCCGTTCTTTCATTCTCTTCCAATATTGAGTAAACTCCTCTGGGGAGACAGACAAAGAGACCTTTCCTTCTTTCATTACCCCTGCAATTCTACTTACTTCCTCGAGAACTAAGACCGTTGCATTGCTAGCTTCTTCCGGCGCAGTGTAAGTGCCAGTCAAGATCTGCTCGGCCACTTCCGTGTTCGCGAGATAACCCAGTTGTTCGCCCAAAAGGCCGGAACACAAAGGGGAGGAATCAGCTAGCGTGAAACGATTCTGCGTCATCTCTCGAACAACTCTTTCCACCTCGGTTTGCTCAGTATATTCCACTGTCACCCCATTTTCGATTCGCTCGACACGTGTGACGGCATTGCTCCTACCTCCATTGTCGTTGAAGGTGTAACTGAGGCTTGACCACGTCGAGCTGCTTTCCTCCCTGGTCATCATCGTCCTGATAGCTCTTGCTCGCTCCGTATCTTCCGTTGCTTCTGCCTCTAGGAGTCGCTGTTGCAGATGCTCGATACGTAGGCATGGTGCATATTTTGAAAGTTTCTTCTTCCAAGCCTTGCATACTTGTACCCCGTGCACGCACTCCTCATACGTCCACATTTTAGGGGCAGCTATACCCAGCTTACGAGCTTGTTTCCGGATCACTCCTGGGTTCTTCACAGTCCCGTCAAGGATGTCTATCATTCTTTTAAACATTTTACCTCGTTTGTCCCATAGAGATATGTCTGGAGAATATGGTGAGTCCGGACGATAGATATGTCGGCATTTCGACTCACAATGAAGCTGAATTTCGATTACCTGTGCATCTAGTTTGTCCATTAACACCCGGCAGTGTTCTGACATTGGGAACTCTCCGTTTGAAAGCGTTTGGATATCGTCAAGTCGGCCGTGAATACGATGGATGTCGAATTGTCTATCCATCTCTTCAATGTAGGCGGTTACTGCGGCGGGATTGGAAGAAACCAGTCGCCGGCAAGCTGGCAAAACGATTCTCCTTTCTCTTGTACCTATCGCCGACAGAGTAGTGAAATCGAAAATACAAGATCGATGATCACCTGGTGACTCAGAATAGGGTAGCCATTTCACTGCTGTCACGGTAATATCTGGAGTCGCCCAGACTCCATCGATTTGCTCAGACCCGCTGGAGTGTGTGTTAGGACAAAGACTTCCGATATGCTCTTTTGTGATCTCCTTGAGATCTATCTCCTCCGCAGTTAGAGCACGGCTCAGTTTTCCGGTCAGGACATGACAATTCGCATCCATGATCAATATGATTCTATCGCCCAGTGCCCTCCAAACAGAGAGCTGCCACAGCAGGTCAGATTCGAATAGCTGTCTAGGCGAGACATTTTCATTTAAGTGCTGTTGAATATACCTGACATGCTGTTGATAAACAGAGCCCAGGATATTGGAGCGATTTGCCCTCACTCCGTAGGCTTGAACTATTCTGGTTCTGTGGCCTTGGATGGATTGCAAAATGAAACTCGTCCACTGTCCGAGATGCCGGAAATCCTTAGTGCCTTTTTTGTAATAGTTTATGATCTCACCAGGGCAAGAGTAGCTACGCCTCCCTGTTGATGGACCGCCACATTTTCGGTAGTGTTATTTGCCGTCATTGCCCGGGCCTCGCCAGTCAACTCAGGAAGTAGGGAAAGAAGTCTCTTTCGGTTAGCCTTCTTCCAATTCACTCCCACTTCTCCAATACCAACAAATTGCACTTCATATTTCCTTATCGCTGAAGTCAATAGACGTGCTTTCCTATTCATAACTTTACTGGTCACCATCCCGTTGAGTTGAACCGACATTCCTCTAAACACCCCGTCCGGACCGTTTTCTTCCACACTGCCGTGTGCAGGGTAATCTTTCGCTGCTGAACTCTCATGTTGCTTACTCTCTAAGATTGACATAGATGCGGCGTTCCTACTCTCAAAAGCCTCCGACTCTACCCAATCACGGATATCATCATCAGTGATCCTTGACCTCCTCGCGCCGTTGCTCCTCTTATCTATCATCGCCACCACCTCCTCATGTTTCAACTTCTTAATTGTAGTAGTTTTAGCTGCCCACGATCCACTGCTGAGACGGTAGTTAGTTGCCCGTCTCCCAGACTTGCGGCAGCGTGCACGCCTNGCAATTTTTCCCAGCCGCCTCCTCGTCCGTGGTAGAGGACGAGTTACGGCTCCGGTCGATCACACTGAAGGCGCCGGGGCATCACCGGCGTTGCCTGCACTTACACCTGCATCCGTCTTATTCTCGACTCCGTCTTCTGCTGTTTTTCCTTCCGCGGTTGGGATTGTCTGACCGCCTTGTGGGATCCCTCCTGCTGCACTGAGTTGTGCAAACATTTCCGCCATCTGCCTATTCCTCTCCTCCAACTCTGCCATCCTGGCATTCATCGCCTCTTTCTCCGCCTGTCTTTCATTCTCCATCGCCTCAATCTTCTCTTGATATTCTCTCGCCGTCTCTTCTCCGATTTTCTTCCCTTGCTCTTTCAGAGAATCCAGCTCTTCCCTACCGGCTTTGGTGGAGAAAGCGGAGTCATCATCAGATCCGACAACATAATCCTCATACTCTTCTTCGTCACTATCTTCGCCCGACCCTTTAGCCTGCGCCACAGTGCTTTCGTCAGATGAGGACTGATTCTCGTCTTCACTCATTTGACTAACATCATCCTCCTCATCCGACGACGAATCCTCCTCGGCATTCTTCTTGCGTTTGACCACCGTCTCAGCATTAGACTCGTCTCCGACACTGTCTAGATCTTCGGCATCAACACCACCAACATCCTTCGGCGCGAGGTTCCCACGGCTAATGGCCGCTTTCTGTCTCTTTTGACGAGATACCTTGTCTTCTCCTTCGTTGAGGATATAAGGGTTACTACCGAAATTGAGAAATGCAGCAGCCTCAGGGCTCAGTTCAATCTCCACGGCGCAGCCTTTCTTGTCGGACCACTTCGAGTTCATCGCGCTGATCGCCGTGTTCGAGTCAAAAGATTTCTGAAACAGATCCCTGGTTTCTTTTTGAGACCATCCCCATTGCATGCATTTATGCCAGAGGTAGGCGGCGCCCTGTCGACTGAACATGCTGACAAAATCACGTATCTCAGGGACAGTATCCCAGAACCACAGCTGATAATGCCCACCACTGGTCTTGGAGGCGTATTGAAACACGGGGATCTTTCTTCCGCCGATCTTAACGTATGCCTTGCGAATTACATCTCGTACTGTCATCGTCTTGTACGTGTATTTGGCCACTTCTCCCTCAGCATTCAATTCTTCAAAGTATATTGGCATTTCAGCATCGATGTTGAGGGCGCCGGGCAAAGTCACATTCCCCACCGACCTGTTTGTGTTCTGGTGTTTGATGATGAGACTTGTATACATGTCCTTTCCTCCCCGAGTAAGCTCGCTGATGTTGACGATGATTGCCTGAGTACCAAAAAGCCGATTGAGGGCTCCGGAGCGTTTAAATTCCGCGAGTGCTATTTCAATTCTCTCGAAATTATGGTTTGCCGTCATAAAGTGATGCGCTAGCTTCCACGATGAGTCATCCCCCGCCTTAGACTCCTCATATGGGCCTTGCTTCGGGTAGGATCTCACTCCTAGAATTTCTGGGAAATTGAGGGCTTTCCAGGAGTGGTCCAGCATCTCGAAAGACTCCTCATACCTTCCGGCACCCACTAATTCATACAACTCTTTTCTACGAAAAACTTCCTCCTCAGCCTTCCGTAGGCCCTCGCGGAAGCTGTGAGCAATGGTTTCCGTGTGAGTGTTCGCGTGTACGCCTAGCAGGATCAGGTCCAAGTTGGTGTGCAAGACTTGCATTTCTTTGATAGTGATCGTTCCCTTGAAGGCGGCTCTTAAATCAACTCGACAGAATCGAAGTATTTCCTCCGCCGGCTTATCGGAGAGCAAGATGAAAGCTCCCTTAAACGCTCGCCCCTTATCTCCAATTTTGTCCCATTGCCAATCGGGTTCCCAATCCAAGGTATAATGCCTTTGATACGTCGTATGGGACTTCCAGTTGTACTCAGCCGGTGACCTGATTGGTTCTGCCTTAGAGTTCATGTGATCCCCTATGGCACACTCCGGGTCGTATTCCTGAAACACCCTAAGCACTTCTGCCATTCGACCATACATGACGTCACAAGGTTTGTTACATTTCCCCAGTTTAGTGTCAAAGTAGATAATGGTATCGTAGATCCAACTCTTCTTTATTTCGGTGCTCGCTTTCTTCGCATAACTTTCTTTCTTCTTGGCCTTGGCGTGTTTCTTTGTTGACGCCGTTTTCCCTTCATTGTTGGGGATGTCATCCTTAAACTTGGCCGATTTGGAGGACTTCGGTGGGTCTTTGGACTGTCTCCTTTTATTTGCGGGCGGCGTCGAACTGGAACTGCTGCTTTCTCCGGCTTGTTGGGATTGCTCAGACACAGCCGAGTCAACACTCAAACCTCTCGACTTTTTAGGTTTCGACTTCTTTGTTTTCGGAGGGACAGATTGACCTCTTTTTCCATTCCCCCCCCCTGCCTCACGTGGTTTAGAGGCACTTCGTGACTTGGATGCCGCTGATTTCTTTTTCTCACCGTCCCTGGCGTTGGCAGATCTGGACCTACCGCGTGGGGCTTTAGAGTCTGTTGACTTACTTCTAGACCTTTGTTGTTTTTTGGAGGTTGGAGTGACTTCATCACCGTCATCCTTGCTCTTCGATTTAGCCGGCTGCTTTGGGGCAACGGTGGATTCATCGTCGCTGCGACCGGCCACGAAAAAGGGGTCTTCATCATCATCCCCTTTTGTCGCCGTTTCTCTTGACTTCTTCTTCGATTCTTTTTTACCACTCAACTTTTGTTGTTCGATTTTCTTCTTCCGATCCTCTCGCTCTTTTAACCTCCGTGCACGTATCTCATCTTGGCTGGGAATCTTCTTCCAGTCCTCTTCCATTACTGTCGCCCCGTCACATCGTTTCTTTGGATCGGGAGGCTTCGTTGGAGATGCTGGATTCTCCGTGGAGGTTTTTCGCTGAGGGGTGCTTGTCTGACGATTGCGCTTGTTCGTGCTGGAACTCATTTTATTATTTAACCGTAGGTTTCTTCAAGCCACTTATAAATGCGGTTTTTAATATATTTTGTTTGAAAGTTTGCCCTCGCCCTCGTCAAGACTTTTGTTTGGCAGTAGTCGGCCCAGAAGGCTTGTAGTTCTTCGTCGTCCGGATACTCCTTTACGATTGAGTGAATATATGCAGAAGAATAAGAGGGGACCAGACCGGCTGATTTCAGCTGGGGGAGATATTTGGATAGTAGTCTGTCTCTCTCTTCTATGACTTGCGGCGTTGTTTTCTTAATTCTTCCACTTCGGCAACGATTCGCAAAGGCTCGAACTTCGTCGTTATGGTTAAAACCCGACTCGATGAGTGTGACGTCGACCCAGTGGAATGCGCTCTTCTTCTCGGCTTTGTAGTATTCTTCTAGGGCTTTCTTTTGTCTCGCTTCTGCTTTAGTTTTCCTTGGATTGGTTAGAACAGAGTAGGCTATGCTTGACATTAATTGATAGTGGGATGTATCGTTTCCGGTCGTCTCTGAGGCAAATTTGATTGAGGTTGCTACCAGCGTGACGATGGGTGGTTTGCGGTGCGGGGATGTATATTTGGTTGTGTTTTTATTAGTTTCGGTGTTATAATATTGTGTTACTTGTTGGTTACGGCGGACGCCATGATGTCTGTGATTTTTATACTGATTCCTACGTAGATTTTTACTGTTTTCATATGATACATTTATCTTAGACGATAATCTCTTCTTGGTGAAATTATAAAAAGTGACACTTGCAGTCGATTGCTGTGATGAAACTAGCCCTATTCACCTCTTGGGGTTTGTGCTGAAGTTGGATATTGATGAAGTTATGGCTGAACGTTGTTACAGTGGTGAGACGATTCTGTGACGTCATCGTTAAGTAATTGCTCGCGTCACCGCTAAGTAATTTTTTTAATTTTACGATTAGAATCCCTATGTAAAAATTTAGCGCCCTTGGTAATCTGGTGGGCGAAAAGCGCCCCCGGAACTTAATAGCTGGATTCCTGTTAAGTAATTTTTTTAATTTCACGATTAGAATCCGTATGTAAAAATTGGGCGCCCTTATATCTCGACAACCCCAGGCCCTCAGACCAAGCCCTTTGTTGCATTCACTAGTGGACTCATTGGGCTAGTCACTGCAACAAAGGGTTTGGTCTGAGGTCTGAGGCCTTGTGGTCGTCTACTTATAAGTATAAGGCCGCCCAATCAAGGGGTATACACTTGAACTCAAATGTACTGTATCAAGGTAATTATATTATAATAAAACACGATACACGATTACCTTTACGAGTGCCGTCGAAAGAAAACTCCTCCTCCAGAATTTCTCCCGAACCTTGAACTTGAACCATGGCAAGCACGGCTTCAACAAAGAGGCAATTACTTGCATTTGGCTGCTGCTGGATGGTCTAAAAGAGGAAGACTTGTGGGTATTAGGCGTGCTATGGGCAAATATTAGTTGCACCTCTCAAAAATACTAAGCCTTCTGATTTGAACCAAGAGTAGCCGCATGGAGTGTGGATGCCACTCTAAGCTGCTAATGCACTTTCCGGCAGCCGTTTCTCAACATCTAGGAGATAGCAAACCCTGCTTGGGCGAAGATGGGCACAAGTACCATCTGTTAGTACTAAGATGTATTGCTAACCTAATTGGGTTTTAAGGTTGACTAGGAGGTGTACAAGGTTGGACGTCAATTAGGTCAGCAATACAACCATTGTTGAATTGTCGAAATCGAAATTGGGATGATCAGTAGATCGATCGTCGATTCTTTCAATTGAAAAGTTGAGCAAGCAGGTTGCGGGCGTTGAGATCATCACATAAGTCCTAGATAAAGTAAATGTTATCTTTAAAACTATTTGCCTTTTTTCTGAGGGAGGGCGTGCAATGCCGGCACATTTCAGGCAAAAAGTCGGAGTAGCCCATTTCCGGTCTGAAATGGTTGTGGTCTCCTGTTGTTGGGTCCAAAGCTGTCCGAAGTCCGAAGTCCAAACTCTGGTAACTTTTACAGCGCTGTGTGCTTCTTTGTGTCGTCCCAGAGGGGGGGCCCTCGCCCCTGTCTAGAGGTATGGTAGGTACCTCCGAAGGGTACCTCTCCCAGGTCCCCGCTCTCCACTACAGTTGCAACAAGTACAAGTATGGTAGTAGCCATTTCAACTTTATGGACCATATGAAGATTATTTAATACAATTTCTAATTATTTCATGATGGAGCCAAAGCCAAAACAAGTGAGCCCAATGTTGAAAACAAAACGGATCATACTTCCAAACTGAATATCAAGTCTAATCCTTGGTTCCTGTCCATCAAACCAATCCACTCTCCTGCACAAGCTATATAAAGAGAATCTATGCAATGCGGCTTGAACGCGAGTAACCTCCTGTGCAGAAAGTACAGAGCCTGCACCAAAGGCAACAAACAATTTACGCCAGAATCCCTTACCCTTGCACTCTCTTTTGGATGCGGGAAGGTAACGAGCTGCTTTGACCAAATGTTCAAAAACGATTACTGTCCCCCCAACAACCAGCCCAGCAATTGGTTTCTGGGAATAAATAACCAACGGCATTACTACAAAGAGTGAATATTCTATCCAATTTGGAAACGTCAAGAAGGTCTTTGATGGCCACTCAAGAATACATTGTGAGTCACCCCACGCCCAGCCTGTAATTTGACTGTAGCATGGTCTGCCTCCATTCCACCAAGGGTGTTTAACGATTGCCTCCGGGACACTGTAAAGTAAAGATAAGATATAATGTCACTTGAGATCGACTTTGACATATGTGACCTATAACATCATAATCAGTTTCGAACTCACGCTGCAGTAACATTAATTCCCATAGTTGGATAAAATTGCTTGTACTGGTAGACGAAATCGATGTCTTCACCACCTCCTGTCTTGGGGAAGCAATTCTTGAATTGAATCGTTGGGTTGAACCTAGAACCGCGCACGAGGAGATTGGCTGTAACAGCCCAAGGAGGATGGCGCATCTGATTAGAAATGCCGTAGAAATATCCAACGTTGCAAGCACGTAGCATATCTGTCCAGATGTTTTCAGACTCAGGAAGTATAGTCATACCAGCTAAAACTTTCGCTTCAGGGTAGCGCTTGATGGCGCCGATGTATGCATCAAGTATATTGAAGTCAGGAATTACATCATCGTCTAGGAACAAAATCCAGTCAGCTACAGAGTAATTGTATCCAGTGTTCCGTGCATAACTTGCACCTCGGTTTTCACCATAATGAACTACATTGATGAAGTAGTTACCATCACGCTTCAATTGTATTGAATTGAGCTTATTTGCAAGGGCCTTTACCTCAATGATATGTTGATTGGCCGATTGTCTACAATGAACCAGAACTTGACATACACATCTTCACAGGAGGATCTTAGCAAAGCAATGCGCTCCAAAAAATCGTTATTGTTTGCACGGTAGGAAGGGACAACAACGTCTAGACACACCCCTTGAGGCCTTGGAACATCAACCAATTTCTTTAGCTTCCTCAAATTCATGTTGAGTATATGCCCTCGCCAGTTTATGTTGTGCTTCATATAGCGTGCATCTCCATCTCCTTTTTCGATTGAATTAACATTATCGTGAGCAGCTCGTTGAAATCATAATATAATGAGAGACGTTTGAACAGCTTACCTCCAATAGTATTTTCGAGCCTACATGAGACCCATCCAGCTGAACCAAACCTTGAGTACAACTCAAACAAAAATGGATCCCCACCTTGATTTACGAACTGTTTGGGCAGGAGTGATCCAAATTTTTTCACATGCCATCTATGTACAACAGGGAATGTTGGAAAACCAGGAAAGGCAAGATCATTGAATGCTACAACAGCAGCACCAAATGGCAAACCAGTCCTGTTAGATATGTCATGAAATCTAGCTGCAATCTGATCAGGCCAGCCAGCATCACGGAGACGGACATCATCTCCAAACAACACGATGTAGTCATTTGAAGATTTAGCAGCAAGTTGATTCCAAATGCGACAGAGCTTGCCATACATCTCTGGCTGAATATCAACAAATACTACCTTGCAAGGAATTAATTCCTTCAATCTATCTTTTGAATTCTGGTACACTGGGTCATCAATGTCAATCCCTACAATGCACTCAAAGTTTTCAAGTTGAGATCGAGTGACAGTCATTTTCAATGATTCAGAGAAGCCATGCAGTAACTCCCAACATTTCGTTTCACAAATTACATCACTTGTGTACTGACTTGATTTCGTTAACTCACTGAACCTGTTTGTGTTGAAAGTGCTGGCGTTTTTATTCGTCGAATGTCTGGATTGTGATTGAAGCAAAACTGTCCTTGAACATATGGGTAGGAGAATGCTCCAAGTTCCATCTTCGTGGTTTTCGAGTGGTGGGGAGAGCACTGGCACAGAATCAGCCATCACTTTCGAAGGACCAGTGGACCTTCTATTTGCAAAATGCAGAACGTCCGAATATCTGAAACAAAACAACTCAAGTTCATCATAGTTTTGAATAACGGTTGATATGTCCTCGTCTGGAGCGGCCTGTTTCACTGTCTCCCGTAGAAGTTTCATCTTTGCACTTGACGACACACCCAAAAATTTGCATAGCTCAGGATAGATACTCTCGCGGAATGACTCTTGGTCGCATAAATCTTCATAGTTGATCCAAAAAGTGTCTCGGTTAACAATTGGTGACTTGTACTTCTTACGAAAGGTATAACGGTACCGATCGAGGAATGATTGGAAGTTTGAGGGATCAATGGTAAATTTCAAATCGTCTGGATAGCAATGTGTCATGTACCTCCCTGTCTCGTCAGCTCGGAGCTGCGACACATAGACCGCCAATTCATCCTTGCGATAGAGAATAACTTTCTTCACCCTCAAATCTTCCAATATGGCATCCTGCCAAACATGTTCATTGCGTACATCAGTCCAATGCTCGGGGAATGACTTAAACCCAACTGCCTTGTGTCCTGGGCGTATGAACTCGTTTGTCATGCATATCTTGGCAGACCAAATAAAATCCAAGAACTCATACGGGAATAAGTCGCGTGTTAGAACAGTCCATTTTGGTGGAGGGGATTCCCCATCAACCGGTTTTGGATTTATTGATCCTGGGTGATATGTGAATATATCGACTATATTTTGTCTTACAGGTCAGATACTACGATTGTGCGACATCGGGTAAATAAAGCAACATGACTTACTTGGGTTGAAGAGTTCGTTATGCATAACTACCTCGGGATGGTTGTACAAGATTCCACATAACAAATTCGACCCGGTGCGCTTCCACGACAAAACAGCAAATCGAGTCTGAGGCTCAGGCTTTAGAAAATGAGCAAGAAATCTTTTCCTCCTGTCCCTCGAGTACGGTCGTTTCAGATAGAGGATTGCGTCTGCGATACCTGTCATAATGTTCACCTAAGGCGACCCAATGGGACTGAAAGCAAAAATGAGACACGTTTGATACAAAGTCGACAATACCTGTTTTGCCTTTTTTAATATTATGTACACTGAATTCCTGGGCGCCAAAATCAGTATGATGCCCAAGAATTCAACCGCACCGGCTATGATCAATAGTAATAACCGAGGGAGAAAATAGAGAGGCGGCAGTAATAAGTAATAAGCGTCAATCTCAAGATACAATACAGAGCGGGGTTGTGGGATCCAGAAGGAACGCCTAGATCGTACATACCCATGGATGTCAAGGGCGACGA
>JALLPH010003062.1:0-10639 GCA_036939855.1 Cyclotella choctawhatcheeana | reverse complement strand
TGGACTATGGAGGTGACAGTGGCTTCGGTCGTCATGTAGGCTGTGGCGACTGTGGACGTGTTGTTTCAGCCGTATCGGTGATTAAGTAGAACATGGTTGTTGTTGTCTAAGGTAGGCTAGATGCACCAGAATAGGGTGATGGGCGGGCGTTGTGTAGAAAATGTATTGATTCCTACGTTATTTTTCAAAATTTTGTGAGATCCTAAATCTACCGCCAAAGTCCTACCATAAGGTGGGAGTTGGATTTCAGCCGCCGTGTAATAAAGGGATGTGCGAACCCACTCCATCTAAACCAAATGAACCAAGACCACTCTTCTGTTTAGCTGTTCTGAGCTGTTCTGAAGGACTCCATCTACCATACCTAACCGAATGAACCAAGACCACTCTTGATAGCTGTTCTACGCTTAGGTTTCTTCAGCGGTATCTGCTACCATCGACGGACCAAACTGCTGCCACAGACCTGCTCAATGCCCCGAACCAACAACTGAAGCCTCTAGAAACTATTCACCTCTCATCTATCTAGTCCAATTGTTTCTGTCATGGAAAGCAACGGCAAGACGCAAAGACGGAAATCTGTCGCAAAAAGGGTCACAGTAAGATTCCAAACAGCCCTCGGATTGCATTCCAATTCAGATGATGGACCTCCTTCAGGCGGTGCAGCAGCCATCCTCCTTCTGGATTTTCAGAACGAATTTGCTAAAAAAGGTGGCAAGCTTCACGACGACGTGGCCGACACGATGAGTACCCTTGGCGTGCTCGAGAATGTCACCGAGCTCATCGATTATGCTCGCAAGATGAACGCCATGATCATCTACTCGCCTGTCGTTATGAAGGAATCGGGGCAATTCACTAATAGCTCGACACACTCATCCTCGTCATCGACCATCCCCAATTATTCAGAGCAATACGGATTGTTCACGGAGAACACGTGGAATTGCGAGATTGTTCATGAAGTTGAACCGAGGAATGATGACATTGTCTTGCAAGATCGGTGCGACTATAGCGCCTTTGAGGGGACGAAACTCATTTCGGAGCTTCGTGATAATAATATCAAGCACCTTTTCGTGGCGTAAGTTTGTCTGCTATATCTGCTCATTATCTGGTGCTCTAATGTCAAAATGTCTGAACTCTTTTCTTCTCCCAGCGGATTCTCAACAGATGTTTGTGTCTATCAGACATCAACAGCTGCGGCAGAGCTTCTACCCGGAATGTCAACCTATGTTTTTGCCGATGGGTGTGCTGCTAAATCAATGGACAAGCACAACTCTGCATTGAAGGACCTTGCACGAGAAGAACGTATCCATGTCGTATCAACCTCGGAGGCTAAATCCATTCTCAAAGAATGTGCCAAATCGACAAATCAAAGTCGTTTGGATGGGAGTGACGAGTGGCTAATGATTGAAAAGATTTTTGCCGCCGCTGGTGTGGGGAGGAATGAGAGCTTGGACATTCGCACTTTGAAATCCTTGATGGCAACGAATGCTACTAGATTCAGTCGCTTTACTGTCAGAAAGTCTGGAGATCATCTCGTGGCTGGACATCAACAGCCTGCATCGTCTCGGATTTTAGGCAAAATCATTGATAATGCCGTTGAATCTGGTGAAAGAGAATTGTCAAGATCTCAGATGCATCAAATACTGTTCAAGAGGAAGCCTCGATCCGGTTGCTTCGAACATTTCCCTCTCTTCATCTTGATGTCGTATTTGCCATTCCTCTACTCGGTTAGTACACGCGTACCGTTTATCTTTTTGGCACTGGAAATCACCCAAGGAAGAGGGGGTAAGTAGTGTAGAAGCTTTTTCATGTTGAAGAAGTGCACTGTGTGTGTGTCTCGTTTTATTTTCCGGTAAGAATGCAATCTCATATATTTGATTTTCTACATAGGCGAATTGTGGGAAGTCAGTTTGGTGCTAGGGGTTTACCAAACCAGCCGAGCTCTTGGCAATCTTATTATAGTCATGTTCGGGGGGAAGGATCCATTTAAGCGTCTCCAGTTGTTGATGAGCTTTGTCGCTCTCTTTGGTTGGAGCTTCCTATCACTCTTTGATCGACCAAGTGGAATAAGCCTCTTTTCTTTTTCACCTTATCTAAGCGAAACAGACGGAGGCGGAACTGGCAGCATCATGCCCCTCTTTGCTCTATTTTGTGTTGGACTTAATGAATCCATTGTCATCTTGCAACGATCCACCATGCTGGAAACTGCTAGTGAATCTCCGTCTGGCATGATAGACGAAAGTGTTGTAGCTCAGCGATTCTCGTTCCAATATGGCTTTGTATCATTTGGAGCTACTGTTGCATTTATAGTAGGCGGATGGCTTTATAGTTATATTGGCTACTACGCAGTCTGTGACTTTGGTATGATCGTGCAGTTTTTACATCTAATCGGAGCAGCTGTGTACCTCTGCTTGGCTGTATACAGCAAGAAGAGTCTGCAGGTAGACGATGAGCTTGATGGCAATGATTTGATTCGCTCAACTATCTACCAATTTCAAGCAGTATCTGTAATTTCCAAGTACTCGCAAGATGTTGCTAACGGTGCAGAAAATGCAATGAGTCTGGACTTGCAAGGATTATCAGATGCAGTTATCAAGGCAAAAAGTGATCGTGTTTTGAACCATTCATTGGGTGAATTGTACAGACGTTTCTTTCGTCAGGGAAGAGACGATGTTACTTGCATGGAAGAGTTGATTAGTTCGATTTGTGATACATGCGCAAAAGCTTCTTTAGTAAGCAATAGACCATTGGCACAATCGATTAATAAGCAAAAGCTCTCCAAGCTGGTCATTTTTCTCATGAAGTCAAGAGGAGAAGGTCGAATCAGCGAACGTGAATTTGTTTCATTTTGGGCTCCACGAATCTATCTATCGATATATGATGCATCACAAGATACAAGTGTCAATGTTATTTGGCCTTATATGCGACTTGTTGTTGCTACCCAAGCCGTCGCTGCTTTGTGTATTGGTAAGTCCGTTCTGATGATTATTCTGTAAATTATTTGCTTAATTGCGGTGTGAATCAAAACATTTTTCCAGGTATATTTCTATCAACCGCTCTCTTGTCGTACACTGCGCGATTCCCCGAGCAATGTGATGCAGCACAAGTGGGTCTTCTTCTTGGGATTGGTGAAGGTGCTGGTGTCGTTGTGATTTTTGTCAAATCCTTATTTTCTGGGAGGGAATTCAAAAAGAGCAAGAGTATCCTACTCGGTGCATTGAGAGCAATCATTTCACGTCCACTAAACGTGCCATTTGTCCTTTTTGTGGCTAGCCTTTCTTCGATGTTGTTCTCTATTGACAATTATATTGTTGCAGTTACATTCCAGATGACTTACTCTTGCGTGAATGATTTGGCAGTTACATTGATGAACGAGCTCATTGGGACGTCTATCCCTCCAGAAAAGTTCAAGTACTATCAAGGTATTGGACAATGGCTGAGACGCTTGGGCAACATGGTAACTGCAATCCTGGGTCCAATTTTCTTTGGAATTGACGAAAAACTGCCATTTCTATTCTTTGGTGAGTCTGCTTAAATTTATTTTAACTATGATATTCATTTGAGATTATACATTAATGTTTCGCGTCGATATTGTTTAACAGGTGGATTGGTGTTTGTCTGGGCAATTATACTTTGGTTCGCGATGTACCAGCATGCAAAAAGAATTCAACAAAGCATTGCATATTCCAGTGAGCATGAAGACGAGGGAAAGAACGACAAAGAGAAGTCTTGTCTTTCAACATCAGATGTTGTTAAGCCATTTTTTCCCTTCTTGGAGACTAGTGTTACTCCGTGGCATGTTCTTGAGCAGCGGTACTATGCGCTGAATAAGGAGAACTTGGAGGAAGAGTTAAACTCCTTGAAGAAAGCATCTGTAGACATTTTGTTACTGGAGAGTCGAGTTCGACGTATTGCGGCTGCCTTAGAAGTGGAAAAAGATCAGAGAAGGGCATTGGAAGATAGGCTGTATGCCAAGGTTTCTACAACTGAAACCGAGAGCACAGCAGTGCCTCCAGTTGTGGGGGAAATAATCTGAAAATGAACAAATAAGCATGGGTGTGAACATGATCTTGAGCATTACCTTATTGGGGAATCATTATATTTGTTTGAAGTTTTTACTTCGAGGCTGATGAACTGGAGAACTCATATAATTAGATACTTTGATGGTTCATGTTGGGGATACATGATACATATTGTACTATTCGTGGACATATTGATGTTATAAGTAAGATTACCACTTGCAAATGAAACCATACAAAGTATTATTTGTCCCAAACAATTTCAGACTACAAGACCTTGGCCTTGACTTAATGACTAGCTCCCTCATAATCTCAGACTACGACAGACTTCCTCCTTGTAATAACACCAGAGCAACTTGCTGATAGGCCAGCAATTGCTCTTCATGAATCAACGGCAATAACAGAATCAACAGCAACAGCAGCCACCAGCACAACAACAGCAACAAGCACTGACCGACCAGCACGCCATCAACATCCCCATCCAGTAGTCCCACGTCTGTGCCCACTAGTAAGCTAACTGCTGGATCCAAAACTTCAAAGGGAACCAAAACAAGCAAAATTGCAAAGAATTCCAAGAGGGGTTGAGTACAAGAGCCTCAATTAACAACTCTAGGAGTAGAGTTGAATATCTTTTTTATTATTTAGATCAGTGTTTGATAAAATATTTACAAATATATATTATACGATAGTCTTAATGCGTTTTGTAAGAATGTGATGACCAAATGTGTGATGTTGTCAACTGTATGTACTGTCTACCAATCTACACATCATCATTCAAGAGATATCTTTATGGTCTTCTTGTGGACAACGATCTAACAATTGTAGCAGGACTGTGAATGATGATGAATTTGTCTTGATATTCTCGTGCTCAATGCCCATGATCTTTATAGTAGAACATAGAGCAAGGGACAAGTAAACAGAGTTAGCAAAGTAGCCTTACTCTACGTTTTATGTGATACTAACAATTGTAAATTAAGTGTCAGCACAGTTAGTGTTGTACTTCTGAATCAATGATCATTGCCATCAAAGAGTCTTAAATAAGTATTATTAGTATTTATAGAGTATAATACACTCAAGTCACTTTATGTACCACTTCAAATTCATTCAATGACTCTGCCATCTTTGTTTATCTATCATGGTTAACTTTTTCGAAGTTTCCACGTTGTTGTACCTTTCTCAAAAGAAAGAAGTACTCGATTAGAATAAACAATAATAATGCGATCAGTAGTGCGAGCATTGATACATGAGCTGTTGTTACAGTAGTGAACCCCATATACTGAGCTATAGAGTTTCGGTTCAAAATGAGACATGAAACAATGGTCAAGCACTGTTCCTCATCAACAGAGAATTGCGCCACTTGAGTCAACTCTGCTCCTGATATACCCCAAAATGCAAGGCTTGAATACATAATCCATCTGCAATAAGATGGAATTTTGGCAGGGTTGACGAAAAAGCCTGAAAGCAGTATATACGAAAAATAAGCAGAGTTGCATAACAACAAATTTTGAGATGCGAGAAAGGAATTCCGTACCTGAAACAACTACACCTAGATACGTGTAAACGGCATAAAGAGATGCCACTGACTGAAATTTGCTCATGATCGCACAAAGCATTTTTCCAAACTGCAGTTCAGTAATTGCAAACATTATACTGAATAGACATACGTCCCAGAAACCAGTAAAAGGCCATCCAAAGATCCCATATGCAATTGAGAGCGATACGATGATCACCAAGATAGGAATATAAGTGAACTGAATAAATGTTGAAATGAGATACGCCAGAGGCGAAATGCGCTTATCCTCTAAATCCCAAGTGTGACAATTGAGTATGCCCCAGTTGATAACCAAACGATATTGGAACAATATCGCTGGAATGAAAGTCAGGGCGGCTGTTACAACAAATGCTAGTAAGGTTTTTTGGGATAAAAGTAGATTGAAGTGTTAGAGTTTACACAAGCAACATAAATGATGTATACAACAAGGCAGTTTGAGATATACACCTTACCTTGAAGAGGATTGGCGGAATCGAAACTTCCCCACAGAGAGATAGCTAAGTAACAAAATGGAAGGACCATGACATCTTGTTTGCTTGGTGGGCATTCGAGGTGAAGACGTTCTAGTAAAGGAAGAACTTGCCAGAGGCGGATGTTGCCACATTTTGATCGATTAGTCTGAGCTTTGCTGCCATTGCCAATTGATTTGTTGTCATTGCGCTCTAAATCTTCAACCAAGTCAGACTTGAATATCCTCAGAGTAGAGTCGCCTATTTCATTAGCGGTTCCTTGCGTAATGATGCGATGAATAGCTTCAGCGGCCGATTTATGCTGGTTCTGCTCCAATGAATCAACATCAAAATCACGATCAAGCAGTATTCGCCCTCCATCGAGGACCATAACCTTGTCCATCTTGGATAGTATATCGTCCGACGGCTACAAGAATAAAATAATGCAGTCAATATATTGAGCATGATTGGAAATGCTAATTATGAGTGAACTTGAAGTATGCCAAATCTCACCTGATGCAAAGTCATTAGAACAGTCATGAAGTTTTCTTTGGCAATCCTTGAAAGTAGATCAGTAATCTTGTCACTAGATGCAGAATCAATGCCACTCAATGGCTCATCAAGGAGCAAAAGGCTTGATGGCTGGAATAGTGCTGTGGAAATAGAAATCATTCGACGTTGTCCTCCACTTAACTGATTGATAGGTGCATGGTTGAAAGGGTCTAAAACAACGTTACCCTGCTCATCCTTCCGAATAGGGAAAAACGGTCGCGCAAGTGACAAAATGAAATTAAGCCTCGCCTCTTCGGTCCCGTATACCTTGGCAGTACTTCTTAGATAATCATTAGGAGTCATGTTGTCCATGCCCATGTCATTTTGGCGCATTAAAGTGCATTCAACTTTGTTTAAGTCAGTTCCATTAATGTACTGAACTTTGAGATTTGATCGAAGCTGGCGGCTGAATTATATCACAAAAATGATTTAGATTTTAGATATCAGTAGGATGAGATTAATGGATTGCTTTCAAAAGCAACAGGTGTAGCTACAGGTGTGGCTCACCTCAGTACTCCCAACATACATGACTTTCCAGATCCCGACTTTCCAAGGAGACAAGTCAGGCTAGACTGTCGAAGATCGATTGAAACATTATCAAGTATTTGCTCTCCTGTGTCTGAAAACACACTCAGCCCCTCAAGATATACATCCGAGCCGTTTGCATTGGTCATTTTGCCGGGTACTGCATTAGAATTCTTGGCCTTTATTGATTCACACTTCATGAGAAGCACAGCCACTGCATAAATGCACGGGATAGAAGCTACAATGATAGAAACCATAATGCGCAGCCACGCATAGATGGGAGAGAAGACATCTTCAATTTCAATGAGACCTTGTGCTGAATTTCCTAGAGTAGAGCCTGCTGGTACGCAGTTCGGTCCTGGGCATGAATCCATCAGTAATATAGCACTGGAAGTATCACTGCTGATTGCGTTAGAAGTAGGAGATACAAAATCTGATATAATCTGCTGAATTGATTCACCATTTATGGTGATGCGCTTCCAGCTCTCCTCTGTTTTCCACAACGTAACGTGCAATCCTTCACCAAGAGGGAGCTTTTAGCAAAATAATGACGTTAGGAGTGGTTTTTGTGTGTTGCAACTCCTTGTCCATAAGGTCATATTCTTCTTCTTACCTGCACACCGAAGCCTGTTTGATTGCAAATCTGAGTTATCCCGCCTTTTATTAAGGCAATTTCAATTTATTGAGGCCAGCTTTTTAAGTCATACAGCACAAATATAACAAAATATAACTTACCAGGATACTCCGAAAAGACACAATCCGATTCACCCATACACATTGTTTCCATCATAAGTTTGCCAGATTCACACAATCTAGTGGAAAGCTCCGCCGCGGGGATGAGAACTGTGTGACCCGGTTCCGAGGTCATGGCCCAAATTACGTTCGGTCCAAGCTGACGTTCTCCACCGTACAGGGTCTCCACCACCCTCGACTTCCTCGCCCCGGCATACTCCCCAATACTGAATGTCGTACTGGTAATCCCATCAAGACTTTGAACTCCGCCATTCTTAGGTAGAGCATTCATCGGTGAGTTATTGGAGTTCAAGTCAAGATATGCCTGAAGCGAATCGTACGATGCATCAATAAGTAGCATTTGGGTATCATCACCACTACTCTCACTACTGCGTGCCCATGTTGATAGAGCTTCGTCATGACGTAACATACAGTGAGTACTCAAACAACACGGCAAATTGGATAGAGAATCGTGTTGCAATCCCTCCGATGCCTCTTTAAAACACAACGGATGTATCTCTGGATCTACAACATCCTGGAGCAATGGGGTGAAATTGGTATCGATTCGATCGGGGTATAGTGAAGAATCGAGAATAAGACGTAGGGATTTCACTTTTGCTGCACTTGCTACTTGTTTGATTTGATCGAAATGGTTGATGATTGCCATTGTTCCTATAATAACAAAAAGCACAAACACACGAATTGTAGTTCACGACAAATCGTGAAATAAGCGAGTTAACATAAATATACATTTCATAACTTGCTTACCAGCACTAACTCCACTTATCACAAGAGTATCTACCTCCACACCATCAGCCTCAAGTATCCACTCCAACCAATGATCCAATACCGCCAAGACATGAGTACTCCCACCCCGAATCAAATCTTCATTCATACCCCCACTGCCCAACCATAAATCTTGAGAACAGTACGGTACATTCCACTTGACATAATCTGCCATTGCCGGATTATCATTTGGGTTGTTGGATAGAATGGTGCTGCCCGTAATACTTGCCGGTTCGTAATTGGACGAAGTCAGGTAGGGCTGTACGGTACGAGTTGCGGCACATGCCGATGCGGATGCGCATCCTCCGCCGAACATGAAGTTGATGACATGATTGGAATTCATATTATTAGATGATGGGGAAGAAGACGATCTGTTGTACTTCTTGGTGTAGGCATCCGTGTAGAATCCGGCAGGCGATCCATCGCCGCATGGAACGGGAGGGTCGAGAGTGTAGTACACGAGTTGTTCGCCATTGGAGGATTGGTCCTCGTTGTCTTCTGAGATGAGAGCTGATGCATAATAGTTGGAAAAGGCCATGACAATGGCGATTGCCAAGGTTGTCATCACGTTGTGCTTCATAGTAGGTCAATTGTTGTGTCTGTGTTTCAATGTTTATATCAAATGCGATTGGAAGATTGTTTTGAATTGTGATGACAAGTTTTGGGAGACTGCTGCTTGAGCAGTCTGCCATAACACAATGAAACCTCCCTTCATCGTACAAGGCATATGGTACATGGTACAGGTACAGCCTGCGCAGGATAGGACAAGACACAAGACGGCTTGTGATTTAGGGGTCTAATTTTGTGATTGGAGGGCAAAACGACTTTATCGTAAAAATAAAAAATACAGATAGATACATGATTGGATTTCACTTTTTTATTTACTTTCACAATCGCCTCCTAATTTCATCGCGGAACGTATTTTTTTACGTCAAGATTTTTAAAATACAGTGTCACTTTTTTGGGCGGGAGGCCTTTTTTTCACTAAAGGCTTCCCGCCCAAAAAAGCGACACTGTATTTTCAAAAACTAACTGACGTGAAAAAAATACGTTCCGCGATGAAATTTTCCATAATTGGCGCCAACGCCCACGCCCCTTCCCTTCGACGAGCAAGAGCAAATTCAAATTCAATATATTAGTAAATCAGGTTATCAATAGCCTGTTTGGCTCTTCTAGCTTTGCCTTTTGCCTTCTTCTTCGAGGGCATGGTGTAACGAGGTTGGGTGAGGGTGGCTATTAGTAGCCCTGTAATAGCCCGATCGATCAACGTGTTGTGCTCATCGATCCTGCTGGTGTATTGTCACCAATATTGTTAATATTGTGCACCTTGTTTTTGTTTGTCTGAAATAGTCTGTTGTAGATAATGTCGCGTCGTGCGGTTCTACTGACTATTTCAGACAAACACAGTACCCAGCCGTTCCCATGTTATTAAGATAGTGCCAACATCATTTTTGTTGTGCTATGGTTGTTGCGAAAATTGAGGGACAAACGGATTCGGGACGTAAAAATAAGAAATATTAGAAAGGTACGCTTAACGTAGGAATTCGATTTTTACGCAGACCTTCTCTGATCGTCCCAACAACTGTACTGGTTTTGCATTTTCACACCTTTGTGCTCGCCTTCCAATCCTGTGGAGCGTTGTCAGAGTTTTGGTAGTCTACACCTGTGCGATCCTTACCGTCAGTGGATCGTAGATAGTAGATATGCAGCTTGCACGTTATCATTGTTCGCATGGATGCGAATAAAGCGTAGCTTATCTTCAAATATCATTCTATCATCTGACGTTTTTGGTTGAACCATTTCCTGGAATATAATTTCCCACTTGAGGAACTCGTTCTTGATAAATGCAATGTTCCCTTCATCAGTAATAGGATAGTCCAATAATTTCCTCATCAACATTTGATTTGATGTATTATTCTTGATATTGATATTGACGCAGACTTAGAACTAGGTCAGACCTAGCGAGCTAGGTTAATAGGTTTGGGCCTTCGGCTGCTGACCTAGCCACTAGGTTAGGTTTATGTCAATTT
>JALLPH010003061.1:0-11129 GCA_036939855.1 Cyclotella choctawhatcheeana | reverse complement strand
TGATAATATTGGATTTGATGTGTTATTTATAGTTGCGTTTACGTCTAGATTTTACTACACCATCTGCTGCAACATTGGCCATAACAATGACTTAGGCAAATGATTGAGCTGTCCCTCCGCTGCGAAACTGTAACATTGAACTGAACTAAGTTCATCCCCCCATTCCCCACACAAAGAGCCTCTGACCCGCTGCTAAAAAACTAAAACATTGAACTTTGGTGTGTTTCTCTCTCCCGTTATCCGTGACAACTCAATCTCCCGATCTTATTGACCTGTGTCCGAAACGTGTGAAAAGATGATTGTTTAGAGAACTGAAGCAGAAACATTAAATTTGATGGAATCGTAACAACGTTGTTAAATGTGGTCTTACCGTTGTTGTCATACCTGTCCGTCATACATTAATAATGTTTAGTATCTACGACGATTGTTGTATTTTTGCTAGTGCCAACCATATTATTCAATTGAAAAACATCATGAACACAGGAAAATAAATAATATCTCACCTCTTACAACATCATCATACCAAATACAAATAATCTTATTCATCTTATTCCCCACCTCCGATCCTCAACTGAGGCAACGTTGCAATTACAACATTGCCGCAACTGACAAACTGCTGAACTAGCAGTTTGAGATACAAACATTTGTCTGGACCAGAGATTGGGCCAGAGCAGAAGACCCTTTGGGTAATCTTACGTCAACAGGAGCCTATCGATGTGGCCCATTGTTGTTGTCGGCAGACAGTTCATATGAAACATTGACAGGGGAAGTACCATTGTGTGATTGTGTTGTTGTTGTACCTTGTGGCGAATAGATGATGTGAAAATGACGGTGTTGTGCTCAGTTACGTTGCAAAAAAATGCAAGTCTCATCTGCTGAATTTCCCCGATTTGAAACTATTTTACATAAGCTGTAGGCTTTTACGAGAAAAAACAATGAGTTCAGAATTTTTGTTATGTTCAAGATTTGAGATTCGCACTTCGCAAACTTGTTCACATCCTTTTCCGAAGATTTTGACGGCTATGAGTTAAAGCTATACAAAAATACATAACAAATACTTGCGTGGTCTGCGTGAACAAGATATCAAGCAACGCCTCCACGAGCAACTACGAGCACCTACAACCAACCATGACAATTAAATCATGATGTGACCGAATTATCTTCCTCCTTGTCTATGGGTAGTTAATATTCAACTACACGCAGCAGTAGTGTTTGACGGCCACGTCCTTCATTCTCCAACCTTTCGCTCCTACATCATCGCTCTCGATCTCCCCCTTCTTAAACGTAACCATTTCACAGTCGAGTCGAGTAACTGCTATGGTGTAACTTGACTTCTCTGATAGATAAGATCCCTCCACAAACTTAGCCAGCTCTTCCTCCCCGACCGACTGGGCATCATTGTTCTCGATCTCTCCTCCTACTCAAACGTAACAAATGCACAGTCGATTCGAGAAATGACGGTCGTGCAACTGTATTCGTTGTCTGATGGCTGCATTAGAAAAGATGACTTCTCTGATAGATAAGATCGATTGGAGCCTTCTGGTAGCATTGGTGAAAAAAACAAAAGAACAATCAAACTGCAAGCAGCTTTTCGCCACAATACGATAAAATATCAAAAAGATTCTGTAGGCATTGGACAAAATAAGTTGTAATTTATGATATATGTCTCTCATTTTAGCACACATTTGTTGTATTGATGTTGACTAATATTAATGTAATATATGATACATGTCTCTCATTTTAGTACACTCTAATTACCACTATATCTGGTTGATTGTTGTGTGAATGTTGTCTAATGTTACTTTTTGTGACTAGACAGCTCAGCTCTGAGATAGCACGGTGATGCAACAATCAATTGACGAGATTGGAAGTATGAGACAAACACAACAAAGAAGGAGGAATAATGAATAATTATGACTTACATTAATTTATTTCAATTTTACAGTTTTTACATAATGTTGAACTGGTTGATTGTTACATAGGCTGACTTCTTGTTTGTGGCCTTTGGCTATACTTTCCTTTCATCTTGTCCTTGTATCATGTCGTCAGTTGAGTGTGATTTCCTGTTGCAGGTTGATTTGTGCTCTTACTCTTACGTCTTGAATTTGCTGCATTCTGGATCCTCGCAGTTGTTGCGTAGATCAGAGTCGCAATTGTATGAATCTTCGTAACAGTAACAGCCTCCTTTAGACGCATGTCCCTGACGGATAAAGCAAGTTGTTGCGTGCATCTTTTTGTTGCTGATTGTTGTAACTGAATCATGATACTATTGTTCACACCTTTCCATCCCTGACAGATAAAGCCGGTCGTTGCGTTTGTCTGTTCCACTTTAGCTGGAATGGCTAGAATGTTGTGGCCACAAAATGCTTGAGGACGTCCGTCAATTTGGCGGCGAAGCTGATCAAATTTTGCTCGTGCACTAGCAGAACGAGCGGTGGGGGGGATGAAGTTGGACATGATAATGTTGGTTAGACGTTGAATAAAGCAGGAAGGGGGTATATAAGATTTGTAATAGTTGAAGTTGACAATAATTGCATGATGTGAATTACATAAGTGAAAAGGTTGAATTAATTGAATTTTATTATATGTAATTATTTAATGTGAGTTTATAAAAAGAATTAGAATTAAATGTATCCATTACAATTAATAACTGAGGGGAAAAAGTGCAACGGCCTTCATTGTATATTGTCAGTCAAAGGGCTTGGTCTGAGGGCTTGTGGTTGTCTACTTATAAGGCCGCCCAATCAATTAAAGTGTGAGATATCAAGAGTGGGAGTGTTGGATATTAACCTTTAAATGTAGGGCTAACAATAGTTGCCTTACAGACATTGAGTGTGATGGAATGGACGTTCTTGCATGTTTGATTCATACGTCCCTTGTCGGTCTCGTTGGTTTCTGGGTAGTACTTTTGGGTATTCTTTTCGTTGAGTAATGGCCATCCTGTGAAGTTGTCAGCTTTGACTGCCTTGATCCATGTTGATTTGACTGGGTACCACAGACTGCATGCATCCATTTGATGGCTCACTCAATGGAGGGTAGATCATACACACTTTTGGCTTTTTGGAGTGCAGCTGGCTTTTGAGATTGCCATTGGCCTTTCTGTTGCATTAACGGTATGCTGTATCAACCATACTCGTCGCGTGCACCGATTAGTATTGGCAACTCTTACTCCTTCTTTAACGAACATTGAGATTGGGCCGTCATCCGCAGCCTTGCCCGCGCTCATTAGTGAATGTGAGAATTCGACAAAAGTGTCTGACTGGTTGGCTTTTGTCAATATTTGTTTGATTGGGAGTTGGGTTACATGTTCCGCTGTGCTGCTGCCACCATTGGCTACGCCTACTCGCTTGGTTAATTTTCTGAGGATTAGTAGGCCAGCCGCAATGCGATCTTGTTCATTGATGTAATGACCATCTGCTCCTGAATTATATGTGATGAATGCTTCGTTAGTGACAATTGTTTTGATGGAATGTTTAGTCACAAAACGAACTCTACTGTAGAACTTGGTGTATGGAATAGGTAAATACTCGTAGTATAAGCAACAGCGAGTTAGACATTGGCTTATATTTGGGCCGCACATCAAACCTTAAGCACTGAAGACATATAGGAAAGTTATTTCCCTTCACATCCGCTACATACTGATGTGCTTCGCTTGAAATAATTCGGCCTCGTTGTCCAGCGCCGGCACCCCCCCAAAAAAAGGTATCCGGAGTAAAAACCCATTCCTCAAACCAAGTTCTACGGTATTTGTGTTGCTTATGCGGTACCCAGCATTGCGCCCTTGTTGCAAGAAGATGGGTTGATGTGTTGGTAGCTTATGGGTAGCATCAATCGCTGTACCATTCTTGTTGTTCTTGTCTTGCTTGGCTATGCTGGTGCGTTCATCTTTGGCTTGGGCAATGCTATTATTGGCCAAAAATAAACTATCAGCATCTGCTACATCTCGTAGTGTTTTGCGGACATATGCACGGCGTGAGATGGTAATGTTGTCATTGTTGGTTGTAGGAGGTGGATCCGGGTTTTCTTGCCAGATGATGGATGTTATGAAAACTATTTGGAGAAGTTTCGATTGACATACTATTAAGATTATAGTTAATAGTTAATAGTTATCATCGCTACCACTAAGGGTTTATGCGCCTGTAAGGGGGCAAGGATAAATTTGGACAAACAGGGTTTTTTGTATCACGTAGAGTGTTTCTGGCGGAAAGTATTTTTCCGGGGACTGGGTCTGGAAGAAGATTCGTTTGGGGGTAAGAGCCCGCCACAAATCTTTGTGTTTTTTGGCGCCAGGGGCGTCATTGTTTTGGTTTGGTAGTAGGGAGGCAGGAGCAATTCTGCCATAAAAAAGATTTTCGACGAAAAAGAAAGTAATTCTTCACGTCTACCCGCATTTCTCCAACTTCAAACGGGAGCAGTCATCCGATCCATAGATAGGTCAAACAAGCGTAACGATGAAGTTAAGTAAAGAGGCGGGGGAAGGTGTTCACAGTTCTGCGGATTCGGTTGTGAGTGCACGTACGCAGGTGTGGAACGAGGCTGTCGCAGCAGAGTTTCAGCCCCCTCTTCAAGTTGGGTCGTTGGAGGGGGTGTCTCAGGGGACTGTGTTGTCCCCTCCTCAAGTTAGATCATCGGGAGGGGTGATTCAGGGACCTGCACGCTCCCCTGGGGCCCCTGTGATTGGCCCCATTACTCTAGAGGGCGGGGATGCGTATCCTGAGGGGGTGATGGCTGTGAGATACGGTTTTTCTGGGAGGCTTCACGGGTCTCAGGGAGTGATGGTTCACCCGGATCTCACGGGAGATAAATTTTATCTACAAGTCCGGGACGGCGATTCGGCTGTCGGCGGGGGTGAGATCACCGAGTTGATGGATTGCAGGATCAGCGGGGACGACATGCATGGTAAGTACGGCTTTGCTGGTTCCCTTGGGGTCTCAAACGGCAGCAGTCCAGCATATTTGAAGCCCGTTTTTACTGACGGGGGAGAGCTTGATTGGCTCTCGATGGCGTATTTGGAGGAGAATAACAGGTGCCGTATTGTGAGGGGGGCTCCCGTATTGTTGCTAAAGGACGGCCTCGAGCGTGGGTTTTTCAAATCGTGGAGGGAGTTTCACGCAATTGTGGGGATTTCACTCTCTGAAGCTGATGTTACTCGCTGCATGTACGATGTTGCTTTCATGGAGAGTGTTTTATTTCGGGGGACTATTGTCCCGATGCTGTCTGGCTTGACTGAGTGTGCTTGTCGTCGTGCTTCAACTGCATGTTGGTGGCTTGGATCAGGTCCGTGTTTTTCCTGTATGAAAAAGACGGGGATGATGGGGAGGTGTCCTACGGACGATGAAGTGTACTCGGGGGAATATCGACGGGAAGGCGATGTTCTGGTTGATTACGGGGCGGGGAAGTACGATGGGAAGATTGCTTGTTACGCTGATGCTCTGCGTCGCACTGCTTTGTTGTTGATGCCTCTCCCCTGGTGTTTCTCTAGCTTGTTCGTATCGCATCCAGTGCTTCGGTGCCTCGGATATGTGAGGGCCGTGTTTCGAGCCCTGGTGCGGAAGTTGCAGCTCACAAGGAGGGGGGAGACCAAGAGGTTGATCCCCCCGTTTTTTCAGGGTTTGATGGCTCTGCATTACGCTTACACCACCGATGAGGAGTTGAGGACTGCGGCGGCTAGTGTTGACGGGGTTCGGTATACTTATGGCGGCTCTGTGGGCGGCAGTGAGTTTTGGGAGGGTAGTTGCCCCTTGGGCGTCTACGGTCCTTATGCCTTCCCTGTGTCGGAGGGGATTGTTGTTCGTGTGGCTGACGCCACGAAGGCGGTTGCTCTGTTGGGATGGTATGGGGGATACGATTTCCTATTGAATGGTGGGGTGGCTTTTCGTCCATTGGAGGAAAAGAGCTCACCTTACTTGTTTCTTGGCGGCTATGGCAACTTCGATGATGGGGGAAAGGGGGAAGGAAGGAGATATCTGCAGAAGTCAGGGAGCTGGGGCGTTGACATGGTGTTCCGTGGTGAGGAGGGCGAGGTTATGGCCGGCCATATCAACTTCGATCATTATCCATTGGAGATGAAGGCTGGTTTGCAGATGGGCTTGGGGTTGGAGGAGATTCGTAGGCGGATTGTGGATGGTGTGGCTTTTGATTAAAGGAGACGGGGAGAGGGGGGGGGGACGGTGTGGGTAGGCTAATTGAGTTTGTCCTTGACAAACTCGTATGCATTATTGTATTGTTGGAATAAATGCATGGCCTTGGCGTCGGTAAGTCCAGTTTCTTCGTGTTTGTGCTTATCCGGATGGTAAGTTCTGCACAATTGTCTGAACTTCACTTTTGCTTCTCTCGCTGTTGCCCCCGGGGGCAATCCCAGTAGGTTGAGAGAGGCATTAAGTAGTGAGTTGGCGCCGTCATTGTTGCGGCTTCTAGGGGGCGGGCTGGGCGGATCGCTTCCACGCGGGGAGGGCGGTGGCGGTGGCTCGTAGTTCCGATAGTTAGTGCCATCGGCCGATTCTTGGGGCGGGTTAATCTTAAGGTGAGCCCTTTTTAGTTGGCAGTCGATTAACCATTCCCATCGTTTTCGGTTCATTGCGTCTTCCAACCAATTGCCGAAATTACCCTTTTCATCGATACAGCACGCCGCGCCATTAAATGGATCCGTTACCAAGGTAGTCGTATACATTTTCTTCAGTGCCTTTACTAATGATTTCTTGTTAGTCATCTTAACCCCTCCTACTCTTCTAGGGTGGTCTGTCCAGGCCGGAGATCCTTTTTTTAAGTGCGCGCACTTTTAGTGCCACCTCCGGCCTGACGTCACATCTCCTCTTTCCTCTCCCGCCCACCTCTCATCTCCCTTGTGCGGTATCAGAAATCAGAAACCACAACGCCATGATGTGCGTCTCTCTGGTGTTTTGAAGCACTTTTCCTGCCGCCCTTGCAAGTATTAGTATGTCCTCTGCGTCCTCATCTGCATCCTTCAAATCCAGCGGTCTGGATCCCAAACCCGCGCAAAAGTCCGACGAGACAACGCCAAGTCTCTTAGGCCAAACTAATACAACCTCCGATTCAGACAAATCCCCTGCAGTGGAACACATTATTTCAACCGATCAAGACATAACTCCTCCTCGTGCAGAGAATTTATGTAGTAGCTCCTCCGGAACATCTGAAAAAGGAAAAATCCCTTATAGATATCTACCTTTTTTTAGCTCTACGTAAGTATCCTCATATTATTAACATCTGGACGTCTAAAAATACACATCCAGATGTCCTTTTGGCGCAACATCCAGACTGCCCAACACTCAAATACTCAGTTTTACGAACATTCAGTATCCTCGTATTATTAACATCCGGACGCCTAAAAATACACATCCAGACATCTTTTTGGTATGACATCTAGACAGACCAACATTCAAACACTCAGTTTTGCAAACATTCTATTCTCGAAAAATCATGTATTTGGTGTCAATGTTTTGGTGACATCAAACTATGTTAATAGCTCGATGCATGTTATTGCTGACTGCCAAATATCTATTTGAGCAACATACAACCACACTCCTCTCTTGTGTCATATCATGTTGTACCATAGCATCGCCTCATCGGCCCATATAGAATTATAAAATATGCTTTGCTGATTAGATGAGTAAAGTTATAATCTAAGTGTATGATATTAACACAACAATCAACCAAAGCAACTAGCTAGAAATGTATTATTTTATTATGATCAATGACCCATTGCAATGTCATAGATTAAATTAAATGTTATGTCTCTAACTCATTTTGGCCTTGATCAAAAAACACTCGGGCGACAATGATATTCAATTAAATGGGCTTTGTGCACTCCTGAACATTTGCTCTGAGAACCCAAGAGTTACTCCATTATCGAGGGCTGGAGGAAATTGGACAGTCCTAAGTCAATCAAACCTGAGATAAAACTCATCTAATGATACATGTTTAAATTTAGTTACATAAAGGTTCACTAGGATTTTGTGTAGTATTGATAAAATAATAGCTTTCTATTAACTGTTTTACACAATTAGAGTGGCTGTTGGTCATTGGATACTGAAATTTGTGAACAAAAAAGCTCTACCAAAAGATTAATGATGAGCTTGTTCATTTTTAGTATAAGTATGATATATACAGTTGATAGTTGATTGTTGCATTCCAAAAATGTCCAGTTGATTGTTGTATTTTTTAGGTCCGCCACCCTTGCGTTCGAGTTCTCTTCCTCCGCGGCATCTTTTTTCTGTTCCCGTTGGTTGTTGAGTAGTAAATGAAATAGAAATGAACTATCTATGATTGGGGAGTTGGGACAGCCGGCTGAGGGCCGAGATGGACGTGTAGAATATTAGTATTTTTCAGCAGTAAAATGTACAATATGGACCCCATCACACTCACCAATCAACCTGAAACAGGCTCAATCCCTGCGAGATGTGAGGTGCTGAGGAGTCGGGGCGGAGGCTGAATTTGTTGAGTATCGGCCGGCCGAAGTGGACGAGTCGGAGATATTCGTGTTCGGCGGTGACGGTGATGGCGGAGCGAAATCGGCGGAAGCAGAGGCAGCGATGACACCGGCAGTGTAACGGATAATGGCGTTGGGTCCTGGCGGAGTTGTGGCTGCAGGGGGACAGTCTAACTCCCAGTAGTTGGGGAGATGTGGCCGATTTCGTCCACCATGGTGGGTGTATGCTGGCGAGTGTTGGTGGTTTCGAGTGGGTGATTTTGATCGTGCGCTGGCTACAAAACATTTGGCATAATAAATGCTCTAAAAATAATTGAATCATTTATTTGAATGCGTCATATCCACAAAAAGGCTTAAGTAAAAAATTCAAATCAATATCTAAATTATTCAAAAGGCGGGTGGGGTCGGTCGATGCATTTTCAATAACACATAACATGATGGCGTTCACAATAATGTTGTTGGTATCGTATCAAGTCTTATCACAACCGACCTAGTGCTGCGTATGTCACCTGCGAAAGAGAGGGAGAGATCGATGATGATTGCTGCTGTGCCGGATGCTAAAGAGAATGCGGTCGCATAGGAAGGTTTACGGAGCCAACGAGGGCGGGGATGTAGGGTGTACGCACGGACTACGGACTAACATTGCCAGAGAATTGGGTTGGTGGACGAGGAGGATGCTGCGTGTTGGTGTATATGTCTGAGGTAAGTCTGTCGACGACGCGGCCCTTTGCCACGGCTGCCATCAACACATACAAAATGCCAAGGCATGGGGCTAGGTGAGTTCATCATTGTATATTATGCCAACATTATTGAAGTGGCTTATCCTTAACCAAATATGCAACCAACCCGAGCAAATTGTATTGTATGGCCAATCGTTGGGGAGCACAGGACCAGACGGCATGGGAGTGGGAGGGGCAGAGTGTGGAGTAATTTTTACTTGTGTTGGTGATAAGGTACGAATATGGGTGATTTGTTTTATATATAAAGATTCATTGGTGCTCATTCTCTCTTTTATCTTATTAAATTATATAATTGAACAAACGAGATCAGTTTCCAAATGTGGATTACGCACGGCACATGAACATTCGTTGTCCCGTCTTATAGTGCACGGTACATGAGATGAGGTGGTGCCCTTTCGACATGGGGAAGAATTATTTTTAGCGTTGCCGCAGCCTCGGAGGACAGTCGATGGAGCCGGGGTTGCCGTAGCAGTGGAGGGCGGTCGATTGAGCACAACAACATTGAAAATTGAAGCCTTTGTGGATAAACTCGTCGAATATCAGTGGAATGTTTGACTTGCTACTTTGCAATAACTAAATGTTAATAAAGTAAACAAAAGTAAGATGTGCATATAAATCGAATAATAGTTTAACTTAGATTTAAGAAGTGCTGTTAGATATTGTATTAATGAAACATTCAGTTGTTCGTAAATGATCGTATTATAATGTTGGTTTCAATCGACATCCGAATGTGTTGATTAAGACGTCCAGACGTCGTTGTGTGCAATGTTAGGATATCGCAAAAAAACCCTCGTGGTCTGTGTCATATAGCGCACGTCGCTATATGGATTTGCGCGCGATGTCTGGATACGGCGGGATTTTTCCCTTTTCAGATGATTTGTATGAATCAACATATTATGTCCACGTATGCCCACGTTGTCATACATATTCATGTGGCCTTCAAATTCAAACAGTCGTGTTTCTCCTAGCAAATAATACCCCGCACTCCACCGCATTCGTCTGCAGCAAAACAAATCATTAAAAATGAGAAGAAATGTTCTCCTTCTTCAAGCGTGCCCGATTACAGCTCAGCGCCTTAGGGCAAAAAAAAAACAACTGATGTAACAATCAGCCATCGGCCATGGAGGTATTGGGAATAGGACGGACACATCTTGCCCGTAGATTTGCAAATATTTTAAGGGTGGTTTATTTGGAAAAATAAAAAGGGGGGTTTACTTATGGGTCCGCGTTATTTTTCTTTCCCGCCCAACACGCAAACTCAAATTTTTGGCTTGCACGGCCTTTATGTCTGTTTGTCTGTCTTTCTGTGTGTGTGTTAGTGTCAAAAAGATATGAGAAATGATACCAGGTTTGTCTGTCGCCTAAAAATTAACTACAGAAACCACAGCAGGTGGATGGTGTGTGAAAGATACCCCACGCTATGTAGGTAATATACAGGGGCCACATCAGGTGGGCAGTATGTGAACTTTCTTCTTATCTATCTTACGCCGCTATGTAATATTATTAGGGCATCCTGGAGGGCTAGCCGGAGCGCAGCGGAGGCTAGTAGTTATAATATGGCCAAGACATGTACATAACAATATAATACAATCAATTCCAATTAAACCTGATAGCATAATAATATACACACAAGGGGTTTTCATTTCTCTATTGCTAATATGTATTTTATGCAAATCTGGCATATATTCTGTTATACTAGTCATAAATCATTATGTATTCAATATTGTATTGCGTGCCTAGCAAATGTGATGCGCATGACGTAAACTCCACAGAATGGGTTGATCTCAAGGGCTTGCATGATATTTTGCTCCCGCCCATTGTGAAACCCGAAAAATTTGCCTTTGAAAAAAATCTACATGCATCAAATCCTATGTGGTAATTAGTGATGGAGGTTACGGGAAACCTGTGAAGAAAGATGTAACTGCCTTTGAGTTGAAGATGTC
>JALLPH010002926.1:0-10335 GCA_036939855.1 Cyclotella choctawhatcheeana | reverse complement strand
TTGCCTCTAAGCCAACGTGGCGGCAACTAAAGCATTATCTTGACTTGAACATGTATCCTGATCAAAAAACTGTAGTAATTGTCTGATGATATATGTGTAGCTCGGAAAGGAATATTGTAATGTCTGGATGAAGCATCACTGAAGTATTGTTGCCATTGGAAATAGTGTTTATAATGAGCTGGCAGCTGATTAAGAGGGTTCCAGTACTACTTTTGAACGAGAGCTTGGTAACTCAACCTCCTCTGTGTCAAGAAATGTAACATCATACACCGTATTTTCGTATTTGTAACGCACTGAAAGAACGACATCTAAATTTCTCTTGCTCTTTGTAGACTCTGGTTCCTCTCCATTCCACCATTGATATGCCTTTTGGAATATGTTCGATTGTATCACATCTGATTCCTTATCAGATTTCCTAAAAGAATTCCCATACATCCACTCTGCATTGTCAACATAATCCAAGACATTGTAAAAGCCGAGCATATTCTTTTTTGAGGTTGCGGGCAAAAGTAAACTGCCATTATTGACCCAAAACTGTAATTGGACTGTTGCATCAAGAGCACATAGTCTTGTGGTTTCGTCTCTTTCATTGCGTTTGGATACCCATTGGTGATTGTCATTCATTATACCGTAAATGGCTTTGATGATTACGAGTCCACCTTGTTCACTCTCTTTCTTGGCACTGCGGATGGCTTGCTTTTTCATAGCATCTCGTTGTTTCAATGCCTTTTCACGAGCAATACCTACATGATGATCCATCATACTATCTTCTGCCTGCTGCTGTCTGATATCTGCATCACCAGCAGAATTGAGGATGTCATTTTCAATGCACCCCTTGCCTAGTAGGAGCTGGAGACACTTCACTCTGAGTACGGATGTTGTACCACACAATAATTCGCCAACGATGGCATCGACAGCCAAAGATGCAAACGAAGCATAGAACAATCGAATGAAAGAATCAAATGTTGCCGTTGCAATAGGATAGATCACAATAGGAATGTAAAATATTGCATCGCCCCTTTCGAACTGAAGAATCCACCAAATGTCGCCCTGCTTCCAAAGCTTTGGATCCCAAATATTCTTACAGACGTGCCGTATTCCAACTCCAAGGCGCGAGAACTGTGAAGACAAAAACGTTCTCGTAACGGTGGCCCCTAATGTCAACGTGTTGCCAACATGGCGGTATTCGACAAAAGATTGAAATGCCTGTGACGGTGATAATTGCTGTTTGACATCAACCTCAACACTTGCCGAGTATGCTGATGGATACCCTGATGGACTGTTGATTCTATCACGAGTTATATCGACATCTTGAACATAAATACAACTCTGTGGAAAGCTGTACCAAGTATTACACCCCTTTCCATAACCTAAACTCACTGATACTTTTGGTTTGCCCTTCTTAGGCAAGTATTTTGGTTGGTCTTTGTCTTGTTTATCCACATATGAATTCAAATTGGTCATCACCAATGCAAAACGCTCTAGATGTGAAGTATTTACGGTTCTATGTTGCTGTTGCTGTTTTCCAATCAAATTAGAATATGGGAGTGGCGCAAGAATCATAACTCCCTGAATACGAAGTGGATTGTTCAACCAACTAAAATCCCGTGAAGAAGATATTGTGTAAGTACGTCCATCTTTGCGTTGGGGTGATATACCATGCGTTGCATCGAGACTGTGAGGTTTTCGAAAAGGATTACTCATGTCCAAACAAATGTTTGTTGCTCCATCCAAGCTTGATAGAGTGCCACCAAGTGATTGATATGTATTTGCTCCCAGATGTAAGTTCCAGTGCATATTCCCAACTACTGGAGCAAGATAATGAGCTCGTGTAGGCATTGATAACAATTTGGGATAACGATAATTCATGGATAATAATGCATTGGCAAACCCATGATCTTTATGTGTGGCACAAGTTACACCAACGGCCCCATGGAATCCAGAGTGACGTTTCAATCTTAGTTTAGCTGTATTCAACTCTTGCGAATTGTATCTTCTGTTAATGTCGGCAGATTGATTGTCTTTTGGTACAACTATGGGTGGTGGTGGAAATGCTGCATGTAGAGTCAATCTCGATTGATCTATGGAATAAGTCGGCGGTTGTGCTTCTGACGTGCCGGTTTGATCTTGATGGGTGTTATTGCCTGAACTTACATGTCCATCATATGTTACACCATCAAGAATCATAGCCACGGGTATCACCACTGCAGCTTTTGTGACATAGCCTAGAGTAGGGTCAAGAAGTTTCCCCGATGATGCATGTTGTACATCATTATCGTCACCATCATTAATTGAGGCGTTATACGATGGTATTCGACGATGTGCTACTGCTTTTGGATTCAATGGTATTTCTGATGACATAAATTCTTGCATCTTCCCATTAGTTTTATCATCAGGGTCATGATATGCTGAGTTGATATCGCCGATGTGTTCATAGTCCTCCGTCATGATAAGTAATATATCAGGTCACTGGTTTCTAATTAAGTCCGTTTTCCTTGAGAAGCTACGCTTTAGGAATATCTTTTAGCGGGTGAATGAATGCTTTGTTTGGTGGTGTGTCAGTGTCAGACAAAATAACCCCTCTAAAACACAAGGCCTGTCAGCTGTCTGCTGTCTACAAGATTTGCTTTCGCTCATGGCATGATGTCCCATTGCCTTCTCAAAGAACTCAAACCGGCAAGCCTGAAGCCTGAAACCTGAAACGCTGCCTGGCTCAAGTGATACTTAAAGATCCATTCTATCTCGCTTTGTTAAAACCATGCTCGGTCTAATCAACGACTGCGCCGAACAACTAATCATCACCAAGTTCGGCCTCGACGCCTGGCACGCAATCAAAGCCTCGGCGGGCTGCACAGTCGAAGACTACGGATTCGAACAACACGGAGCCTATCCCGATAGCGCCACCGTGGACATCGTAGTGGCCGCTGCCGATGCATTGAGTGTCTCGGTAGATGACGTCTTGGAATTGTTCGGTCAATTCTTCATTGAGTACACCATATCCAAGGGGTATGATAATCTGTTACGATGTCAAGGCTCAACATTACGTTTGTGGCTGTCCAATTTGAACGCCATGCATGATCATTTGCAGTCTTCGCTCCCGGCGGGTAACTTCCCAGTCTTTTGGTGTGAGAACTGTATGGATTGCGAGGGATCCATCATATTGCATTATTATAGCATAAGAGGTGCACTACTTGGCGGTGTTGTTGTCGGGATCGTGAAAGAAGTTGCCAATGTCTACTTTGATGTGGAGGTTAACATGGATAGACTGGCCGTACAGGGCGAAGAGAATAGTCAATGTACGACGTGGAGGATAACGGCTGTGGATCCCGAGAAGAGAGCCAAATTGACAATATCATCTGGTGAAGCTGATGAAATTGTGATCAAAAAGACAATAGAACGAAGATCAAGAAGAAGATCATTTGGCACTAATGAGGGTATGAGTTTGAGATCGAGTTTTAATAACTCAGAAATGAAATGCCCGTTCTCCCGGTCAATAGAGTGTGATGGCCATAATGATTCTTTTTGTTCGCTCGATATAAGTCCGTCTCTAGAAAGCGAGCAAAAGGCAGAAGCAAATGGAAATTCAAATAGAAAGATGTTGAGTCGAAAAAATAGTCTAGACAAATTACGGAAACAGTCCAGTGGTGGGATGGAAAGTTACGATCATGGGCTGCCTGCGTCAAAAGTTCGCTCTGTCTTTCCATATCATGTGGTGCGTATTACATTCTTGTGACCATTCACACCGCATCACTTGAGTGCCTCTCACAAAATGCTTTGTTATACAACAAACTATCGACAGATGGTAAATCACCAATTCAGGATTGTTCAGATGGGCAATGCACTTCCAGACTTATTACTGCGTGACTATGATGATCTTATTGGGCTTCACGTGGAAAAGGTGTTTAAATTTACAAAGCCAATACTCGCTGGTAAGACTCGTGTTGTGCGGTTTACGCATAACAATTCGTTTCATGCAATAAAGTCTCATAGTAAATACCCATACCCTACCATATTTCTGTGCAGGTTTCCATTGGCCAACTCTTCAGAGACTTGCGGATCAAAAATTCTTCCTTGCTATAGTACCATTTATTGACCCAGTAACCGGTGCTAAGATAGAAGCAAATGATATAAAATTCAAAGGGAACATAATTCAGATTGCAGAGGAAGGATGCGTTATGTTTGTTCTATCACCAGATGCTGATAACATTTCAGAGTTGACACAGATGGGACTTACGATGTCAGGTTAGTGTAGATGATTTGTTTGACAGTCTAGCGTATTCCTCACTATTGACACGCATCATCTAAAATGTTCTCTCCTTTGATTTTTACACGCAATTATCGTACTAGATTTGCCATTACATAGTTTTCAGCGCGATGTAGTGTTCCTGGGAGAACATATTGCATCAGAAGTCAGGTCGGCGCACAAGCTGGATAAGTTGAGTAAGCGGTTGGAGAATGAGAAGAATCTGTCAAACACACTTCTGAACAGGTCAGGTCCCAAATCTTTTTACTACTCTTGTTTATTTGTCTAAATCTTCGCCAATTGAAATTTCTCATTGTCATGCAGTATGCTACCTGCAACAGTGTCAGAATCGTTAAGAAAAGGGCAGACCGTGGAACCACAGTTGTATGAGGACGTTACATTATTCTTTTCTGATGGTGAGTACTTCATGAAATAAATTTATTAATCACTAATATCTAACATTATTTCTCTTTCGACAGTCGTTGGTTTTACAAACATCTGCGATGCTGTGGAGCCATGGGATGTGATTGACATGTTAAATCAGCTTTATACTATTATGGATTATCTTGCATCTCGATTCAATTTGTATAAAGTTGAAACCATCGGCGATGCTTACATGTGTCAGTAGCAGCGGTATTTCTTTCGCCTCCACAAAAATTTCCCATCGGCTCACAAACTTTTCTTCTTCTTTGCACACATACTCTCAAAATCTACATCTGCTCTTCCCTCCTACTTCGTACTCCTATCATCGTCATCTTAGTTAGTTGGTCAAAATGCACAAGTGAGCGATAGAATTTCTTAGTCATGCTTTCATCATTGAATGTCCACGTCCCTGCATTTGATTCTGCATATAAATGTACACTCTTTCCATCACAGACAACCTCCGTCTCTGTTAAATCAAGTTCCAAGCGGCTGAGGTCCAGGTCTAATTGCTTCGTTTTTGTGTTGTCGTCATTATATTCGTGTAAAATAATCGGCTGCCCAACCCTCGCCAACGCCTCTTTCTTTGCAGTCATGTCTTTCATCAGTTCACTTGGATCACATAAGGTTGTTTCAAATCTCGGCTCACCCTTCAATCTCAATGATATCTTCATCTCTTTTGATTCGTATTGAAATCGTCCAATCGACTCATCCTCTATCACCCTTGCTTTCTTCAACGCTTGCTTGGCTGTCTCTTGAATGACCGGCTCCTTTAGCTTCGCGTGTTCCTCCAGGTCAACGTAAAACCTCCTCCCATCAACTAGCAATCTCATGTTCTTCTTGTCGTGTTCATCTAACTGTTTGGTAGACCTAATAATTAAAAAAGAGAGATTGTATCTTCCTACATTGTTGACCTGCCCTATTAGGTCAGCGATCGCATCTGGGTGACACTCTACCCACGCCATGTTGCTCCCATTCTGTAGAATTCCTGCATCAAAAACACCTCGTCTGCATCGATCAATGATTATGTTCTTGATGAGATATCTTGCATGTACCTGCTCCAACACAAAATGCTCTCCTGTCGGACCTTTCCATGTCACCCTTGCAAGACTCATTTTTAGATGAAGTGTGGAGGTTAGCCAAAGTTGTTTAAATGGGAAACTTTGAAATTAAAAATTATAGTTGGTTTTCATTTATTTTACGCTTCTCCTGTTTGTCGTTTCCTTTTGGTCATTCGCTTCTCCTGGTCGTCGCTTCCATTCGGTCATTCGCTCTATCCTGGTCGTCGCTTCCATTCGGTCATTCGCTTCTCCTGGTCGTCGCGTCCATTCGGTCATTTGCTCTATCCTGGTCGTCGCTTCCATTCGGTCATTTGCTCTATCCTGGTCGTCGCTTCCATTCGGTCATTTGCTTTATCCTGGTCGTCGCTTCCATTAGGTAATTTGCTCCATGCTTCAATTGTTATTCTATCTTTGTTAAAGCACCTCTTTATTTCTTTTCCAATCATTACTGACTTTCTTTCAAGCTTCACTTCACTAGGTCATTCATGTGTCTGGAAGTCTGTTGATTTCAAGTGCAAGCGACCCGACTGTGACGACCTATTCTCGCGATGATTCAACTCTGTTGGACTCGCGGTTTGGAAGTCAGCAAGTGACCCCATGTGANTGGAAGTCTGTTTATTTCAAGTGCAAGCGACCCCATGTGACGACCTATTCTCGCGATGATTCAACTCTGTTGGACTCACGGTTTGGAAGTCAGCAAGTGACCCCATGTGACGACCTATTCTCGCGATGATTCAACTCTGTTGGACTCGCGGTTTGGAAGTCTTGCTGATTCAAGAGACCCGACTGTGACGACCTATTCTCGCGATGATTCAACTCTGTTGGACTCACGGTTTGGAAGTCTGTTGATTTCAAGTCAAGTGCAAGCAAAGAGGACCTGTTCTAGCAATGATTCAACTCTGTTGGACTCACTTATTTTATATGTATTCTTGTATGCAATCATTCACTTCTCCTTCTCTACCCATTCTGTACTAGTAACATTTCAATCACATTTTTTGCATCCTCTGTTTTTACAAGACTGACGGCAACGCTTCAAACCCTTCTCTTCGCAATTGCATTTGCAGTAAGAGTGAGTTCTTCTCTCTTTATTGTCTGTTGCTTGTTCGGGGTTTGTATTTTTTGGATTGATATCCATAGAGTTACCGTGAATGTGTGAAACCTCTAGAGAAGTGGAAATAGCTTGTTCACTCCAACACAAAAACTCCACTTCATACATTGTCCCATTATTAGTTATTTCATTGTTGAGTAATTCATCCCTCCTCTTCTGCAGATCTTCAATTTTCATAACTGAATAAACACGGCGTTTAACTGAGAGATGTGCAACTTTCTGTCCTCCGAGGTGCCACATCTTTAGATGACGTTTCGCTGTAGAAAATGTGTCATTAAATGTCATCTTCAGCATCTGTATTTTTCCTGATCCATTTGGTCCATCATATCTATCCTTTACCTCTCCTCCATTGTATATTTCTTTGGTCTGATCAAATTTGAAAACTAGTTTTGTTGTCATAGGATCGGACATACAAGAAGTAACATATCTGTCATTTTCTCTTGCAATTTTCAATTCTTGCAACCTACGCAGGAGATCTTCTTCTCTGAAATCCGGCAGAAACAACGAATTACCATCCTGGTTGGCATAGTCTAAAACATTTTGGTATATCTTGCGATAGCTCTCGTTAGACTCCTCTTCTTCGATCTTTATTAACTCTTGCGCTGTTAATTTCAATTGAGCCCTTGAATGGCCTTTCTTTTCCCCCACTTTACTTTCAACGAGCAAATCATAGTATGCTTGTCCAGAAGAATAAATTACCCCATCACCGGATGTTACAACATTAGAGCGAATTTGGTTGATATCATGTTGCAAGCCTGCGGTAATCTTGAGAAGGTCATCATTGACACTAGACTGGTAGCTCTCAAGCGAAGGGTCTTGTTTTTCTTCCTTTGCTTCTAACACTTTCTCAATCTCCACAAGACGTTCAAGCAAAGAGAAAGTCTCCCTGTCTTGCGTTTCTTTGAAATTTTTTATTTCGCTTTCTATAATCATAATCCTTTGTTCCGCCCTATCAGAGTCTGTACCTTGGCGATGGATTGATGCCTTTTAGGAGATTGAAAATTATATGTCAGAAGTTGATGAACAAAAAGTGAATTATAATCTTTTGTCAATTTTCATACCTCAATTTTCGAATTCTTTGCATGTAAATTTGATAATACACCCTTCAATTCATTAACCATCTCCGCTAGATCAACATTACTACTTGAAATATTGCACAATGCAATACATACCCCTGAGACATCTTTTCGTAGTAGTTGAATACTTGATTCACAAAATTTACACCGGTCCTGAAGACTCTTCTCTACTGCCAATAGCTTGTCCTCTAGATCAGTAACTCTCTTATCGATGTCTTGTACATCACTTTCTAGTTCAGTGATTTTGCTGTTGTGAACATCAACATCTTTCTCTAACTCACAGAGATCAATTTCTAGTGAGTCTGCGGTGGCCTGTGCGTCCAAGGCTATGTCCCTCGCCGATTCTGCGGTGGCCTGTGCATCTAAGGCTATATCATTGGCCGAATCTGCAGCTGCTTGCGCATCTAAAGCTATATCATTGGCCGATTCAGCGTTTGCCTGTGCTTCTAAGGCATTATCATTAGCCGAATCTGCGGTGGCCTGTGCTTCTAAGGCATTATCATTGGCCGAATCTGCGGTGGCCTGTGCTTCTAAAGCTATGTGCCTCGCCGATTCCGCGTTTGCCTGTGTGTCCAAGGCTATGTCGGCCAGTGTATTCATACACCATTGAGAGAATCTATCAATAGCTTCGACCGAATGAATTAATTCTCTAATCTCAGCAGTTCTATTTTGTCGTTTATTGCGAACAGACTTAGATTCCCCATGTTTTTTCAACATTACGCATTGCTTAGGCGGAGCCATGTGTTTGTTTATTTCCCTTTTGCTCTCCATATATTTAATCAAACACGCGGCGTTTAACTTTCTCCAATTATCATCATGGTTTGAGGCAGATATAGTCTCATGAAAGATGACTTTGAAATTTTTTGATGAATCAACACGAAACCAATGTTCCTCGTGATCGCCATACATGCTTATAAAAAGTTCATCACGGATAACGATAGACTTCAATGGAGAAGAGAAAATATCCTTTACTTGATCCAAGGTAAGAGGTTGGTTGGAGGTAGTTGCAAAGCTGAAGGAGTATGTGTTGGAGCCATACTCTCTGTCAGCTAGGTCTGCTTTGGTTTTTTGCACTGCTATTGAGCGTGATTTTTTGGAGTCTGGACGAGTGGTGCTATTCGATGAAGAGGGTCGTGAGTGATGTAGCTGATTATTCATGACTCTAGTAATTGTGTAATTATTATTTCATTGTCTTTGCTGGGTGTCTTAAGCTATCTAGTGGAGGGCGGGGAGTAAAATCTCTTGATTATAGTGAATAGGTAAGTGAAATCACCAAATCGCAATTTGAACGTCTTATGAGAGAGAAAGATCTAAAAATCACTTCGTAAAAAGTGATTAAAATGTGACTAAAACTATGACATAAATCATTGTTTATGTAATAGTTTTAGTCGAATTTTTTTGTCGAGTTATTAAAGTTTTAAGTCATTCAAACTAAAGATATTTTTGATGCCATTCGTCGAGATATGAACGCTCCAATAGCCAAAAAATTGCATGACATTGTCCTTCACAGTCACAACCAAGGGCGGCATGACAGTCAATCCAAAAACAGACTGAGGCATGTCAAAAAGAAGAGTAAATTCATTGCCAGTGAATGCAATGATTCTGATGGAAGTGAGTCAGAATTTGAACATGAGCCAGTCAAAACGAACAAAAAATACATGCTTGAAGACAGTGATGATGATTCAGTCCAGGCAATTAATGCCAGAAAGAACAAAGCTAACAAAGCAAAAAGACTTGGCAATAGAAAAAGACAGATTGAAGAAATAGAAGAAGATGAGATCAAGCAATCAGAAAATTTCCTCTCTCAACAAGACAATTTTCATGGAAGTGATCTTCAGTCACTTGTTGCTAAAAAAAGTCAACCACCTTCATCACCCTCACTTGAGCAAAGCCTAACTCAGAACTCAAACTTGCTAGAAAATAAGAGAAATCAAATCAAGAAGCAAAAGACAACCAATTCTTTGATGAAGATAAATCAACACAAGAGTCTGATACAAAATGGGAAATCAATATTTGGAGGTGGAAACAACCTTCACTCACATGATAAGAGTGTGAAAATAGCTTCCAACAGAATCCAAGGTTCAAATTTTGCTTGACTTGCTTCTTCAAGTAGCTAACTGGCATGGCGAAAAAGTCCGAACAAGTGGCTTGATCAATTGCCATCTTCATTGCTGAAGGTACCATTGGAGTCTTACGCTCACTGATCAACATCTTGATAATGTCGCGAACAGTATCTTCGAAATATTCAGGGATCTGTCCATCCAAAATCTCCATGATCTCTGAAAAGAAAGAAAACGCCGAGGTCGCCAAGAATTCTTGGTAATCCATGTTCTTCATCCGGTCATCCATGAGTTCTAAAACTTTGTCAACCAACTCCTTGTCTTTTGTGTTGTAAGAAAAGCCGACCATACAGATTTCGTCCATCAT
>JALLPH010002841.1:0-10319 GCA_036939855.1 Cyclotella choctawhatcheeana | reverse complement strand
CGATACTCTCGCTGTCAACATTGACAATTGTGCAGTTGTTCACTCCTGCCGATCCTTTGGGGAGGGTGCGTTTGAAACAAAAATATACATTTTTATATATATGTTTTGATATGTGCTATGCCTTTCACACTCACTCACACTTCTTGGCTACTCGTTTTGACTGTGTCAATATATAATTATTTCATTCCTATACTGTGTAGACTACAAGATTTCTACGACAGCTTCGTGGACAGGTGAGAAAAAGAAGAAGAAGAAATGTTCATTATTATTTTTTTTGTGATGGGGAGGGAAAGGTGCCGTTTATTCATTGAATCGGATTGGATTGGATGTTCATTCTCTACACACATGTGTTTAGGTCTGTGTATGAATGAGTGTATGTGTAAATGTCTGTTTGTACAAATGAATGTATATTGACTAGAAATCAGAAGAGGTGTGAAAATAGATTTTTGAAACAAGGCGAGAGGTTTGTTTGTGCCTAGAGATGTGATTTGTCCGATTCAGATGATTTAACAGAAGATCTTCAGGTGTTTTTGAATATATGAATATGTGTGTTATTGATAAGAGTTGTTGTGATATTCACGCCATAATAGTCTCAGCCTTTTTTTGGATTTGGGTTGATTTACCATCTATTCAAGTGATTTTGAATTGTGTTTTGACTGAGAGACATTGTCTTAGGGTTAGATATCACGCTACAATCTATTGGAGCAAAATTTTGATTGGCAAAATAGTCTCGGCCTTTTTTGGATTTGGGTTGATTTACCATCTATTCAAGTGATTTTAAATTGTGTTTTGACTGTGAGACATTGTCTTAGATTCTTTGTCCTTTCCTTGCATCTCAAATTCATAATCTTGATCTCACATAATACACAATATCTCCTAAACAAAAACATACACAGGAAAAGGGTAATCTGTCTTCCTCCTCCAACGTAGTCACATCCGTCTCCCAATACGAACGTCTACATTCACCCCAAACTTCCACCACCGAACGCGTATCACAATACACCTCGCTAGTTAACAGTTACTACGACCTAGCCACATTATTCTACGAATGGGGATGGGGTTCCTCCTTCCATTTCTCGAATCGACATCCACACGAAACGTTCGACGAGGCCACGCGCCGGCATGAATTCTATTTGGCGAGTAAATTGAACTTGGGTGGGGTGTTGGGTAGGATTGTGAGTGGGGCGAGGAGTACCATGATAACCATGAATGGGAGTAATGGTCATAATGCCATGAGGAATGGACGTAATACGAATGGCGGTAATGATATTACTTCTATTGGCAGAATTACCAACGGTCCAACCATGGCAAATGTCAAAGTATTGGATGTGGGGTGCGGCATCGGAGGACCCATGAGGAATATATGCAAATTTACCGGAGCGGATGTGACGGGTCTTACCCTGAACCAGTATCAGGTGGACCGAGGAAACGAATTGTGCCGTGCCGATGCTCATTTTTACAATGGACCGGGTACGAAGGAAGAGATTCGATGCCGATCGGTCCAAGGCGACTTTATGAAACAGCCGTTTGCCGATTCGAGTTTTGATGCGGCCTATGCTATTGAGGCTACGTGTCATGCTCCTAATCGTTTGGGATGTTACTCCGAGATTTACCGTGTGCTCAAGCCTGGATCTATCTTCGCGTGTTATGAATGGTGTTTGACGGACAAGTATGATCCTGATAATCCGGAGCATGTTTATATTAAGAAACAGATTGAGGAAGGTGATGGATTGCCGGATATTGTTAGTAAGCAGCATTGTTTGAAGGCTTTGGAGGAAGCAGGCTTTGAAATTTTAGAGGAGAGGGATTTAGTCCTTGATGATTATGGTGGATGGCAGGATCCCAAGACGGGAGAGTATAGTCTTTCAAAGGAAGCCAAGGAGCATAACCGCGGAGGCAAACCATGGTGAGTTCATATAAGAGCGTGTGGTATTTGCCGTGAGAAATTTGATAATTCTTCTGACTGAAACATATCAATTACTTTCGCACCATCATAGGATGCTTCCACTCATGCCATCATGGAATCCTTTGACACAACGTTTCCAATTCAACTGGTTAGGACGACGCCTAACAAAATTCTCATTAAAAATATTGGAATTTCTTCGATTGGCACCAGAGGGAACGGCGAGGACCCAAATTATGCTTGAAAATGCTGTAGTGGGATTGGTCAGAGGTGGAGAGTTGGGCATCTTTACTCCCATGTACATGATGGTTGGACGTGTTCCTTTGAATAAGTAAGTGGCAAAGTGGAAATGCTACGAATGAAGAGTAAGCGGCGCAGCAATGACGACAACTATCACTAGTTCAGTCAACCATGTGATTTATGTTGAATGTGTTAAGTGTTATAAGAAGGAACAACTTCTCTGGATTGTATAGAGTTGCAATAATTTCCATTATATCTTCATCTTCACATCATGATGGCTATTTTCTGTAATTCTATTCTCTGTAGAGGTTATCAGTTGATGATAGTAAAGTAATAACCAACTTACCCGCAGATACTTCGCTTATGCAAAAAAGTGTGCTCTTCAAGCCAGGTCAATTTTATCTAGTTGATAATAATCATAAATACTTGTCTTGTTGATTTTAACTAATACTTAACAAAATCATTTATCAAAATGTTACAGTGTCATTCCCCAACCCTTATGCCACTGAAGATAAGATACATTTTCCCCTTTTACAGTATGCCCGCCAACCTTTGAATCCAATAATAAGAGGTCCAAGGTGATTTAAACAATTGAATTCATCTTCTTCAACTCAGCATCAACCTTGGCATTGTCTCCTCCCTCAGTTCTGTCCCTTCCACGCGTGCTCTTCCTCAAGTCAGATTTTTCCTTGGTGGAGGCAGACAGTTCAGACTTGACCTTCTTTGAGGCTCTCAAATCAGACTTGACCTTCTTGGATGCTCTTAAATCGGACTTGCCTTTGCTGTCGTTCTTAGACTTTCCGCTAGTAGACTCCAAGTCCGAAAAGTCTGCACCCGGCACCGCCTTCATGCTTTTCTTGTAAGCCTTCTTCTCATCAACATCACCCTTCTTCCTGTAAGCCTTCTTTTCATCGGATGAGGAGGAGGGGACAGAGTCCGTATCGTCAGCAGAGCCACTCACAGCCTTCTTAGCACCTTTGGCGGTCTTCTTGGAAAACAATTTCTTGCTAGACGCGCCATTCGACTTGGCCTTTTCAGCCTCTGCTCGGAGCTTGGCACGCATCTTCTTCTCCTTGTTCTTCTGCGCATCATCACCGTATTCAGTACCATCCTCATCATCTGAGGAGTAAAAGGCCGAGTCCACAGAGCCATCGTCGATATCTCCACCCATTTCTCCGAAGCGACGTTCATCACCCACATCCACCATACCAGTCTTTTGAAGTTGACGATACTTGTCGACCTTGCGAGGACCAAAGGCACGACGGAAGACAAAGAGACCCATAAGGAGGACAATCATACCTGCAACGGCAGCCGTAGGTCCAGTAGCCCATGGAGACAACAAGCCCTGCTCCATGTAAATGATGGGGGCAAAGGCAATCTCATTCACCTTGGTAGCCGAAATTTCCTTGAGTGAAGTCTCGAACATGGTAGGCAGGGTCTCACCCTCAGCACACACCGTCCTGTACACCTTGCCGGACTGACCCTTACTGCTCTGAGTACCCTTGAGCGAATGGACTTCGTCAAAGTCCGCGATACTTGCACCGGTATTCACCTGAGCCGTCTGATCACGGCAATTCTCATTGTAGTTCTTCAATTCACGACGGATCATATCCGTATCGGAGTTAATACTATCGTTCACAATGTACTCAAAGTCCAACTCGGGTGGGGGGGAGTAATGTCCCTTAATGTTCATGGCCACCGCCACTTCCTTCGAGGCCTGGGCCGAATCATCCGACACGATAACATCCTTGGGTTCAACTTGGTCCAATACGATTTGATTCTCGGCCAAACGTTTGTCCAAACGACTCGCCAATACCTCGGCCGTCACACTCCCAATCGCCTTCTTGTCCGTCTCACCCAACAAATACCTACGAACGGTGGGTGCGTCTCCCTCACTTCGGGGCAATTCCACGGCATCGGCAATCATTTCCTTCAATCCACGACGACCGGTGGCAATGGCATCATCGAAATCCAACACCAAGGCCACGTCGGTATCCTCTGCCTTGGAATCGCCGATGCGCATAACGCCAAAGTTCAACATACCGTCGGGAACGCCCTCACGATCGACGGTGATACATTCCGTGGAACGTCCGGTGGTGATACCCATGGCGAATTCTTTTTTGCCCGAGTTCTTGGAGTGGTTGGCTTGGAGGTTACGGAACTTGTATTCCTCCTCCTCTTGGGAATCGTATACGATTTCGTTGGAACGGAGGTTACGGGTACCGTCGGTATTGCGACCGGTGTATTCGCAGCGCCATCCACGTTCGTTGTCATTGCATACTCCGGAGGTGAGGTAGTAGCCGGCGGGTGCTTTTACCTGTGGAAATGATTAGAAGTGTGTGAGGCAATAAAAAGTGAGATGAAGATTTCGGAAGGAAGGACAGAGAGAGAAAGCCTAAAATATTTGGTAACACCTACCTCAACGGCATAACTCTTATCAACCTTGATGTTAGTCAACCTATAAACACCACCTCCCACACTCAACGCCGGTTCCATCCTTGCATTAAATCCCTGAGACGTGGTGGAAGCCATTGAGTTGGCAGTGTCGGCGATAAGACTGTGTTTTTGTCCATATATAAAGGAAACGAGAGGTTTTGAAGTTAGTATAACTACTACAAAAAATGTGGTCGCCCCCCCTCTTGATCAAACAAGTCAGTTGAAATACACATTCGCTTTCCCCTACATCAAAACACTAATGATCCCCCTACATCAAAACACAAATGTCCCCCCCAACAAGATAACACAGTCCCCCAACGTCAACACAATAAACAAACACCATTCCCCCCTCAATAAACAAGCCAGTTTCAAAAAACAACAATCAACCACACATAACAACACTACAACATTAACTTTGTTTCTCTCTTACCGATTGGTATCGGCATTACACTCCAAAAGCGTAACAGTAACACCCCCCAATCCCATGGAATATTCCACATCACTTCCGTATTCCGGCATAGTGATTCCGTTGTCTCGTGAGGCGTTGGCGTTACGATCGTACCTTATAGTTGCAAGAAAGAAAGTTAGTGTTTAGATTGAGATTGAAATATATTGGGGAGATGTCAATAATCAAAGTGAAGAAACACGTACCAAATCACCCCCTTTAATACAAAAGGTTCGCCGTGCGGAGTGGGATGAAAGGACGGCGGATCCGTTCTACATATATATAATAATATACACACATATTATATTTCATTCAAAGAGAGAGAGAGAGTCAAGAAGAGAATCCCCCCCAGATTTCAGATGTCGAACAAGTCCATACAAAAAGTCGACGAGAGATTCATATATCAATCGATAGAAAGTGGAGATTAAAAGAAGAATAATGGCAGTAAATCGATATGCGTGAGATATAAAGAATATCAGCAGCCGTAATAATATAATAAAATTCACAACTAAAATCAACTCACGGTCCCTCGGTGGGTTGATCGGTGGGTACCAACGTGGGCGATTGGGTGGGTGGTGACCATCGTTGTCCTCCCTATATATATCAATTCAATTGTATCATTGATTATGTTGATAGTTTGTTGATGAAGAAAGAGAGAGGGCAGATGAAGATGGACAGCAGTGCCAGTCAGTTATATTCAATGTAATCGTAAAACTAAATCAAATCAAATAATATAACAACATGACAATAATTATAAGCGGACCTGAGTACCACCGGCATCACTGGCATTCTCCTCATTCTCCTCTTTTTCATGTACACTCTGCGTTTTGCGTTCGACATTCTTCTTCGTGGATTCGATGGATTCGATTTCGGAGGGGGCGAGAAGGTCGTTTAGTAGTGTTTCTGCGATTGATTCCATATTTTGTTTTGCTGCGTTAAATGATGACTATTTGTAGAGTGATTGGGTTAGAGGTTAAGTTGATAGTAGTGGTACTATTGGGGAGATGGTGATTGACTGTATTGGAAAGAGGGGGACCGCCTTTCAATAATCTCAAATAATTGATAATACAATTCAATTTCTTTGCCTCTCTGCGTGTTGGTTGTGGCTGGGTTTTAACCGATCGTAGAATATCACGACCACAATCCAACTAAGGTATTTCTACGATCGCAAAAACAGAAATGTTGGAAGGGAAAAGAAGGGAAATGATCCAAGCGAACGTAAATCGTTCGGAGAGTCGAGAAAATCACTCGAAAATATGGCAGATGGGGGTATGCCTTCGAGATCGCTAGAATAAAGAAGAACACGTTTGAGAATGACTTGAGTGGGAAGGTTTTGTTTTCGTAACAGGTAGAGTGTGATGTTTTTGGTTGGAGAAAGGTCAAAACTTGGTCGTAGAAATGAAACCCCGGGATTGAGAATGGTTTCTGATTTCTGATACACAATCAGTCGTTTTACCTAGAGATATGCATAGATACAGGTAGTTTAGTGTAGTGGTTTACTTTTGTACCTATCATCTTTCGCGGACTTTCCTGTGCGCCAAATAAATGCTACAAAATTTACAGGTACACCAATGTCAGATCTAATAAGCATACCTTTGACTTCCATTTCCGTTTCTCAGTGCCTCACAACAAAAAATCCTTGCCCCCAATCTATTCTTCTGCGTCAATCATGTCGTCGACCGACAACGACGAATCCACCATGATCACCGTAATACACTGCTGGTCCGCCCCCCGCAGTCGATCCACGGCATTACTCTACTCCTTCGAATCGCGCGGAATCGATAACACGATTGTTTTGGACGAACCGTTGTATCGTCGTTGGCTCGAGGAGAAATTGCGTGGAAGGTAGGTAATTGAAATTAGTAATTACATGAGATTTGTATATGCTTGTTGATACTACTTGGTTGACCATTAGTTATAAAGTGCTTTATTCAAAATATGACTATACTCACTCACTCGCTCGTCTCTTTATCTCGCAATACCAATCATACCAATCATAACAATTACAATTACAATTTGATGGGGGTGAATAAAGTGCAAGCTACGGCATCACACGACCGTACGCCACCAATCTCATAAACGGTACACCTCCTGCAAATCGCCATGATGAAGAAGCATGGCGATGGGAGAGGGAGAAACTATCCCTCGATGAACGAATTGACAATGCCATCTCCGCACTGCTCGCCAACAATAACAACAACAACAGCAGTAAAGCGAAGAAGGTCATTTTCATCAAACACATTGCCAAATTCGCATCATTATTCGATTTCGAGACCAATTCCGAACTATTACATTCCAAACAAACAAAAACAACGTCATACTCCTCCAATAATGTTACGATAACACACAAACACGTACTGTTGATACGTGACCCTTTATCGGTCATTACGTCATGGACTATGAAATCGGGACATGTTCATAATAACAATACCAATTCGGAGGAGGTGGGTTTGGTGGCCTTGTTGGATATATATTCCAAGATTATCGATTGTAATAATAACAATGATGCTAGCAACATCGATGATAATAGTGGTGATGGCAATAATGATGATGGAGTGATTGTCATCGATTCAGACGATTTGGCAACCCATCCTTCAACAGTACTGCGTGATCTATGCAACTCGTTACATATTGACTATACCGACGACATGTTGCATTGGAAGAGGGGAGGACCGCACGATTGCGACGGACCGTGGGCGGAATGGTGGTACGGCGATGTTTGGGATTCGGATGGATGGGATAATGCCAAAAAAGACAATACTGCCACCAATGATGATGCCGTCGCGGACGGGGATTTGAAGAATAATAACAACAGTAAACAAGAAGGAGGAGTGAATCATCCACGCACCCAAAAATACAAAACGGTACCGCCTCACTTACTGCCATTATTACGAATGTCCTATCCGGCCTATGAATTCTTGAAAACTCGTACGGTATCGTACCAACGTAGGAATGTTACGGTACCCCCGTCGGGACGATTGTTCGAAGACGAGAGGAACGAACATGTATTGGTGTATGTTGGTAGTTCGTGCGGGAGCGGTGGGGGAAGGATCGTACCGAGGGAGATGGCACGAGTTTCGCCCTTTGATTCGTCGGTTCAGGGTGGTGATGGTAAGAGAGAGAATGTTTTCGTTTTGCTTCTTACACGACCACTCACACTTGGATCCTCGTTTGTATATAATCAAATTTATACTTGCAAAACCTGACACAATGCTCATTATTTTTACATCTAAACATCACCAACAAATACACAATACACGCATCACAACACAGCCACTTGGGAAGGAATACGAGTATACAACGGTCGCATATTCCACTTGGAACAACACCTAAATCGTCTCTTTCGTTCCGCCAAAGCCTTGGGTTTCACAAACATGCATACCCGCGCCGAAATCATCCAGGCCATCTTCCGCGTCTTGGCAGCCAACGGTATGAGAGACGGAGCTCACATGAGACTCACGTTAACTCGCGGCGAAAAGTGCACATCGTCCATGAATCCACGGTTCAATGTCTACGGTACCACGTTGATTATCCTACCCGAGTGGAAACCCACGGAGGGAGCCACGACGTACGATAATACCAGGGGTATTTCTCTTATAACGGCGGGTGCGTGTCGGAGGAGTCCACCGTCCGCTTTGGATAATAAGATACATCACAATAATATGATTCAGAATATACTGCCCAAGATTCAGGCGAATAATGCCGGTGCGGCGGATGCAATTATGTTGGATGTGGAGGGGTTTGTGGCAGAGACTAATGCGACAAATTTGTTCATGGTTAGGTATGATTGGGATCCTAGAGCGAGGACTGACTTGAGTACGGAGGAAAGTTGCATCAAGGCTGGATACAGTCCTGTTTTGGTAACCCCAACGGCGGACGCTTGTCTTCCTGGCATTACACGAGATACGGTTTTGCTCCTTGCCAAGGAGCTTGGCATTGATACTGAGGTTAGAAGGGTTTCCTTGAGTGAGTTTTATAGTGCCGATGAAGTCTTTACAACGGGAACAAGTAAGTATCTCTCTCTCTCTAAGTACATTTGGAATCGAGTCATTCTTTTGATCCAACATCAAATATTCACCTCGCCTTAAACAACCAAGTGGGAGAACTTACTCCCGTCACAGAAATTGATGGTCGGACTATTGGTGATAGAGGAAAAGTAAAGGGAGCTGTTACAGATCGATTGCAGAAGGCATACAAAGAGGCGGTCAAAACTAGATTGGATTGGTCCACCGAAATACCTGACTTTTGTTAAGAAGTTTCTAAAGCAATTATGATAAAAGAGATGTTAAAATTGTCTAGGTATCTTTTACAGTCTTTTACAAGTTGTAGTAGAGTCATCACAGGGTAGAGTGAGAAATGAGAAGCCCATGAGCCGCAACGGAACACTGTAATAGAACACAACCAACACCATGCTCATGAGACATCCTGCGATGTTGCTTGGCATGGCTTTGCAGTTATTAGCCCCTTCTGTACTTTACATGCTTCTAAAGCCATCAGTGGCCGTCGGGCAAACTTTAAACTATCAGAAATATCTATCAAGAATTCTCGAAGATAATGCACCTAATTCAACTGCTGGAAACATCAATATTGTGAACGTAGATCTAATTGATGAGGGCATCGAAGTCGCGTACCTTCCGACTATAATGACTTTCACCTGTTATGGTAAGCCTACCGAAAATGTAGGAAATTACGATGGTGTTGCTAGTGTTGCATTAGCCATGGAACATCTGAACACTGGGAATGGAAGCATCATCCCTGAAATCAGTGGACTTAATGAGACTTGTCCTCTTCGATTTACAATCAAATCATTTGACTTGGAATGCTCACAACTGGCTGCAGTAAATCATGTGATATCTTTAACTGATAGGAGTATGTCATGGCAGCTGTATGCTACTGCAATTTTAGGAGATACTAGTTCTAGTATCTCCATGCCAACATCCATGATTTCTAGTTTACGAGATGTACCACAATTTTCTCCTGATGCGACTTCTTCAGATCTTGACAACAAAGACCAGTTGATGGGACATCTATCCCTCTGTTAGCCAAGCTAAATTCGTTGGGAATTAATCATCTCACAGTACTATATATTGAAGATTCGTACGGCAATGCTTTCATGGAAGGGCTACTTCTTGCAGCACAACAAGATGCAACTGACTTCCATATTGAAACAGTCAATATGAGAATGAATCCTGACAAAGAAATCGCCCCTACATTTCATACCAAGATAGAGCCTGTAGAGATAGAGACTGATTCAGCCAATTCACAGCATCTCAACCCTTCCAATCTCTCTTCATA
>JALLPH010002776.1:0-12608 GCA_036939855.1 Cyclotella choctawhatcheeana | reverse complement strand
CAATAAAATATATTGCAAAGTAGCTGCAATAAATAAAAATAATATTGTTCCTAGGTCTGGGGGAGAGGCGTTGGTACTCAAAGGAGCTCAAAGGATTGGTTGGCGCTTGGCGCGACGCAGAAGCCAGATTACCTTAAATTTTCAATGATAAACAGTGTTAACACAAAGGTAGCAATGCTCTTTGTCAAAGACTTTGCAACAGCCTCGTATCTCGTATGATGGGAGGAGACAGGAAAAGATGAGATCTAAATCAAGCTAACAAAGAATTTCAAAGAATTATGCTTTTGGGTGGCCGTGAGTGGATTGTGTAGAGATCTGAATAAGAAAATGGAAAACGTTAGAATTAGAATTATTAATACATAGCTGTTGATTTGTTATTTGGATTAGCACCATCTATTGTCCAACCCTATCCCCGCCCTAACCTAACCTTCTAATCATTTCTTTGGTTCTATCCATTTCTAACCCTCTTAACCATTTCTCTGGCTCTATCTCTTTGCTCACTTTTTGCTTCATCCGTCGAAGCCTTGTGTTCCCGCAAAGTTTTCTCAAAATCTTCTTTTGTTACTAGCCCATCCTTGAAACCTCGTTTGACCGCTAGAAGTGAATTATCATGACCACATTTAGCAGCAATCATGTAATGTCTTATTGCACGATCGTGATTCCCATAATGTGCTTCAATCTGTCCAAGATTATATCTACCTCGTGTGCTCCCCGTCATAGCTGCTACTTCGTAGTGATGAATGGCTTTCTTCATATCCACTTGCACTCCCCTACCAAGATAGTATGAAGCTCCAAGATTGAAGTGCGCATCAGTACACCCAAGCTCACTTGCACGTCGATATAGTTCATTTGCCTTCGAATAATCAATTCCAAGACCATTTGTCCCCGAGACATAAATGTCCCCTAAACCAGTAATAGCATTTGCGTCATTGAATCTGTCAATCCGCTCCATAATCATCTTTTGGTTTTCTTCGGAATTCTTAGCTGCTGGCTTATTGCAGAAGGGGCATACACTCCGAGACAAGCAACAGACGCATCCATCGCAGATGAATTTACCACAGCATGGAACATAAGTGCTTTCTTCTTCATCACATGGCATTGGTATACAGCAGATGGGACAGTCTTCTCGTCGTGGTGGCTGCTCAAATAATTGCTTGTCAAATAATTCTCTTGATTTTTGTCTGCATGCCTTCTTGTGCTTCGATCGATGAGCCACTTGACAGTCAACCCCACAATATTTAACTAATTTGCAAGCTTTGCATGACTTGAGACTGACGTCTGCTTTGCCACAGGCAGCGCAGCTCTCCTCCATATTGAACTTCTGCTTAGCGTGTTGGAGAGGCGTTGGTATCTGATGGATGATGGTTATGATTGCTGATGTCTGAGATGAGTGGTTGGCGAGAGAAGCCAGATTACCTTCAACTTTATTATTAAAAATAGTGTTACCATAAAGGTAGCACTGCTCTTCCTTAAACTTCGGTCAAACTGAGACGAAAAAAAATGAAAGCTATGTCAGGCTAACTAATTAATTAATAGTTACGTTAAGTGCGGTGGATTTCATCTCAATGATTATTTAAAGTAGTGTAGGATCAGTTTCCCTACGAAGAGGAACTATACCAACCATGATATTTCGTTCAATCATCCTCACTCTCATTATCATTATCATCACTACCTTCATTATTGTCAGCACTACTCTCACTCCCCGTTTCTTCCTCCTCACTATCCTCATTCATACCATCATCATCATTGTCATCAATAGCAGCAGATTCACCTCTCAATCTAGCCATGGCTTCTTCTTCCCTCGCCTTCTTCCTAGCATCACGCTTCGCCTTCTTCTCTTCCTTGGCCGTACGTTTCCTCTCCACATTGGCCTCTTGTTCTTCTCTCCTTCGTTTCTAATGCGGTAGAGTATGTGTGTTGATAGTTAGATTGCATTATTCCAAACGAATATTCTCAACAAATAGTTACGATAATGTGTAGCAAAATGTTATGTATATATTCACCTTCAAGGCCGCCTCACCCTCCTTACGAGCCTTCAACTCCCTCACTTCCTCCGCCGTTTTATTCACATAGGCATGATACATGACATCCCCCGACGCCATACCCCGTTCTACCTTGACAAGTTTCAATCGTAACCTCGGTCCCAATTCGACCAATTTCAATGCCGATTTCTGCAATGAGTTGTTTCCCTTTCCGCGATATTTAGAGGGTAACACCACGTGAGAGGTTTCATCCTCCGCTTCCGAATCGGACATATTTCCCAAATTATTATTCGCGATGGGAGGTATAGGAGCCCCCGACGAGGTTTGACCGGTAATATAATCGGAAATATCGTGTAATTTGGATAGATTGGGTAAGGCCTTGGCCTCGACGAGTCGTCGTACCTTACGATCGACTCCCACGGGTTTGGCTCGTATGAAGTAATGTCGTACTTCTACTTCTTCGTCTTCTAAATCATCTTCTTCGTCAATGTTGTCATCGTCGTTGTTTTCGTCGTTACTCTTTGCTGATGTCGATTTATCATCCGATTGTTTCACATCATTCTCATGATCATTCTTCTTCTTCTTGACATCCCTTCGAATAAAATTAAAAAGCACCACCCTCCGACACTCATTCAACTTAACACTTCCCACATGTATCGCCGGGAACATATTCTGAAACGTAATCCTCATTAATTTCACATGAGGAGATGCCGACGCATCGCCAAAGTTATTAGTCACCACCACCGGCGGACATTCGAATGCCTTATTAGAATCGACGGGACGACGTTGCACGGCTCGTAAATGTCTACCCAATGTAAATCGCTTGACGCGGAATGTCAATGTGGGTCCCGAGGGAGTACGACCGATTCGTAAATTGACATTACGACCGTTTTGACTGATACCCAAAATATGAGTGATGCCCATACTACTCGTTAAGGAATTGGCGTAATGACTGTAAGTGACTTTACGATTGGTCGCATCTTCCTTAAAATTCAATGCCGTGTACGGACGCATTAATTTACGGAGGTCGGCGACCAATTCGATGACTTCGGATTCGGCCTTGCCACGGCGGATGACGAGAGAGCGGGGGGTTTTGAGTTCGTCTTGGGAGAGGAGGGAGGAGGCGTGACGTTCGTCGGTGATTGTGTGTGTTCGTGTCTTTTTGCGTTTGCGACCTCGGCGTGGCATGGTGATAATATGATAGATGTATTAGGTTGGTTTTGTTTTGGTGTGTTGATAGAGGTTGGATGTAGATGGTGATGTGAGATGTGGAGCGAAGAGAGATGATTGGTGATTACGGGGTAGCTGAATTTAGTGGGCAACTCACGATAGAATATAACGACCAACACTTGCCAAAATCACTAAATCATGATTTCTTGATGATTTTGGCGGGACAGCGGATTCAAAAATACTCCCACACCGCGCCAGATGCCAAAAAATAGATACATCATCCTCATGCTATGACTGTTTCCTTCTAGAGCCACCGTGACTTGTGCAATTTGAAAACCTATGTTTGATTTTACCCGTCCTCGACCCCTTTGTATTAGCCAGTGTCATGAACACTTTTGGCACCAATAATAAAATATCTAATTCCATGCTCAAATATTTTTCATCCTGCACTTTCAAGCATCTGAACCCAAAGAGAGCTCAACTGTCTTCGCCTACTTTTGTTGAGAGAGCCATCAATTGCCCTTCTACCAACAGCTACCAGTCATTATGTATTTTTATTGATTCTTTCCATTGTTCACCTTTGTAGTTCTTGTCTATTTTGAGTTTGAGCTGCAGGTGTATTGCAAAAAGGGGCATATTACCATCAACTAGGTAAGAACTAAACACTGTCATTCCAGATTAATTTGTCACATCATAACATAAAATTGCATTTAAGTTGAAACAATTTCATTAATAAAACGGTAGATTTATACAGCTTATGCTTATGGGAACATTCTGTTGCTATTGCCCGCCCCTTAAGCAGGTGAAGCTAGACGAGGGCACTATGTACCTTTCAGGATTCATTCGTCTCTGAGTTGCCTGCATGCCTTACCGTACTTGGACTTGGATGGTTATCATTGTGCTATCTGGCATTACCTACCGCAGTATTACTTCTTTAATTTACAACAAGCTGTGTATTACTATGAGCTGACACAACTCTTGCTTGCAGGCAACCCAGGCTGTCTAATGACATTACAGCACAATTCTAACGGTTTGTGGATGTGGCATTGCACTATTTTTGTCCTACTTATTTCTTGTTTACTGAAATTGGAGTTTTGAAAAATTTAGGATGGGTAAAGATTTGTTCAATCTACATGAATTTCATGAAAGTCCAAAAGAAGCCTACTAAATATGGTAGGTCTAATAATGGCGGGAGACGTGGGCATTCCCTTGACGTCCTTTACTTCCGTGCTCGCAATGAGATTATATCCCTGAAGGGTGATCTAAAAGAAGAAAATCTCTTCAAGTAAATCCAGTGTTCTTTTATTCGACATTTCAATGCCATCGCATACTATACACCCCATCCATCTTGAAGCTATAATTGAGAATCTTTAAGGAGATGCGTAAAAAGAATAACGAGAAGCGTCTGCATTACTACGCGGCCGGATTGGGCGATGGAAGCGTCCGCGTACCCGATAAGCAACAGCAGCAGGGATTGCGGGGAAGAAAACGCGATGATGGAAATAATGATAATTCTAAAGTATCATCTTCGTTTAGAGAGAGTGTCGATAGAGCTACGACGATGATGATGGATGGTTCTGATTCTAATTACAAGCATCATTATCATCCATCAGATAGTTCGCTTGACGAAGCAAATCATCAACGCATCATTTCAGAATACAATTCGCACGATGGAAACAACGACATGATTCCTCACGGCCATTCGTTACGAATGACGTCATCGGATTACGATAATTACGGATCAACATGGCAGCTTTCGCTAATTGTACTGCTGGGAATCATTTGCATGTTGATTGCCTTATTCATTCACTTTCTGACGGATAACAACAGCAACAACAGCAATTCAAAAGATAACAAGTATTACTATCTACGATCGAGACAAGGTAGGATGAAGAATAAAATGTACAAATCATCGAATTATCGTAAAAAGACCGATGAATGGAGCGATGATTCCGAAGATTATAACAAGGAAGATGATTACATTGACAACAATACCAATACTACTGATGAAACCAATGTTGCGGGGAGTACCAGTGGAAGTGTAGGATGCAGCAGTGGCATTTTACTGTCGGGGAATATAGCCAAGAAACGAATGAATATCCCGGCATCGCCTATACCGCCCCATGATCCTACGGCACGATTGTATTACGGTGGGAAGAATGACAATGGTACTAATGCAGCAGCATCAACAACGACTACGTTTCGTCAGCAAGAGAGTCGATTGCGTAAATCAACAACAGCAGCAGCAGCAAATACTACTACTGCTGCCGCTGCACCTCAACAACAGCAGCATTCTACATTTCAATCCCCATCACGGAATAAGGGAGGTGTCAGTAATAATAATAACAATCGATCATCCTTCACATCAGCCACTTCTTCCTACGAAATGTCACCGGGAATGACTCGTCGTGTGGGATCTTCTCCCCGGGCATCACCCAATAATGATGGTAATGCAATGCCTAACAAGAATAGGTTCGATAATAAGGATCGCGTTGTTGATAATGCTGCAAATAACAATCAGGTACTACAACATCATTTGCCACCCACTCCTCCATTTATGGATGGGGATATAGGATCGGGTCTTGAGGGATTTGAACATTCCGTAATTACTGCCAATGATAATTACAATCCTATTGGAGAGGAAAGGAATAATGATGCTACTACTACTGCAATAATGAATTCCAATACCTCATGGGATGATAATGATGTTACCGCGGGACATAATACTAATATTATGCGAGTCAGACCCATGGGAAGTTTCACACCCACCGATTCCTTTATTGCCATGCCTTCCGATCATGAAGGCAGTGATGAGAATACGGTAACTCCGCCCGTTGCAATAACTGACGAGACTAATGAACAACAAACTGCTGTGGATTCTACTGCGACAACACCGTCTTTGAATGATTATAGTCCTGGTGGTTATGATCATACTCCCAATAAAGAGGAAGCGGCTCTATCTTCACCGGCACGTAACAATATTAGATCCTATTACGGAAATACTAATGACACTAATTTGATGGAAGAATTGGATATGGCAACTCCCCGTGTGGAGAATTCAAAACGCGAACTGGGTATGCAATTGTTGATGGGGGGATGTGGCGGCAGTAATCCATCCATTGATTTGACCGAATTCGCATTGCCCTTTACAGAGTTGGAGGATAACAACAGTTTGAGTCGTGATAAGCTGCCTCCTCCCATTCCAAACGATGACAATAGTAACAACAATGCTACCAATGAATCATTGATGTATACTACAAAAGAATTACACGGTATGCCGCTAGTACCCAATCTTAATTCAAGTCCAAGGCAATACGACAGCGGTAATACGGAGAAATCGGCGGAAGCACCGCGATCGGTCTTACTCGAGGAATTACATTTGATTCGTATGGAATCGGGTGTACCGGGACCACGATGGATTAGCGAATTAGAACAATCTCGATTACATCCAGCAATGGATGAAACGGCGGCACCGTCCATGGATTCTCCTTTAAAGTATGGTGGTCAGGATTATACACATCCAATGTTTGGTAATGACGAGTCTTCCTCCACCACCAATACGGCTTGGTACGAACCGGTCGATTCGGAGGTGTTAGAAAAGAGACGACAAGTTAGCGAAAACGAAGCCAAGTTACGAGAGGCCTCGTCAGTGATGGATCCGTCCGATGACCCTCGGAATAGTATTCAACATATACGTAAAGACTTGACGGAGTCATCGGATACGTCATCGTCTCTATCGTCCAAAATTGCATTCTCGGAACTGAAATTATTGCAAGTGATTGGCGGAGGCGGCTTCGGTCAAGTCTGGAAGGCCAAGTGGAAGGGTACGCCCGTGGCAGTGAAAGTGTTGACGGGGGCCGCACAGGCGGAGACTGTGCCCAAGGCCGTCATTGAAGAATTTGTGGCAGAGATCAATATGGTTTCGGGTATGAGACATCCCAACATTTGTTTGTTTATGGGTGCTTGTTTAGACCCTCCCAATCGTGCAATCGTTACGGAATTGTGTGAAAATGGTTCGCTGTGGGATGCCTTGCGTATGCCTTTGTCTTCGCCGTATGTCGCTGCCGATGGGAGGACAAGGGATGCTTGGCCACTTGAGCTTTATGATAGTTTGAATCAACCCCCATCATCTTCAATGCATCCTGGACAAACTTTAGATGACGGTAACAATCCTCCAATAGCACCGTCCGGGGCATGGCCATGGGTATTAGTGAAACGGGTGGCTTCAGGAACGGCTCGTGGAATGTGCTATATGCATAGCGGTAATCCGCCAGTCTTGCATCGTGATTTAAAGAGTGCAAATATATTGTTGGACGAAAGTTATACAGCCAAATTGGCAGATTTTGGCTTGAGCCGTTTGAAGGCAGTTCGTAGCGGAATGACTGGTAATTGCGGAACAGTGCAGGTAAGGTTGGCTGTTCTGAGATATGTGCTCAGATCAATTCCTATAGATCAATTCTCACAATCTGTCTGTTTAGTGGATGGCACCCGAAGTGCTTTGCAGCGAGGATTACGCCGAACCAGCAGATGTGTTCAGTTTCGGCATCATTCTTTGGGAGATGCTCACTAAAGAATGCCCGTATGATGGAATGACTCCGATTCAATGTGCTCTCTCCGTCCTCAATGAAAACAAACGACCTCCGATTCCAAACTGGTGCCCGCAATCGTTTCGTGCTCTAATCAAGAATTGTGTGGAGAGGAATCCTAAAGACAGACCAACCTTTAATGAAATTCTTAGTGCGCTTGATAGTCTACCGTAGGTATGATGTTTAATGGAGTGATTGTGAATGGGTTATCATTTCTTGATCGTTATCATTTAATGATTTGGTCATAGGTCGATGCGCTTACAGGAGTTACGGGTTCACAACGACAGGAGTTGGGGCACACAGTAAAGAAAGATGCGATTCCGTAATCAGACGAGACTGTTAAAACAGCATAGACCGTGAAAACGGCTGCTCCCTTTTTAGTTACCCCTATGGATCTTGCTTACCTCAGCTAGAATTACAATAGAGAATACACACATGAATTTCAAATTATAGTTGAACGAAATGTTATCTTAATACACTCCAGTCTGCCAAAAAATATCAACAGAACATGAACATGAGAAGTGTCCTTCATTAAAGATTTAGAACCCTTTTAGCAATATCTCTTTGATCACTTTTCATTTCATCCTGTGAAGCCTTATGAGCACGAAGGGTACTCTCAAAGTCATCTTTTGTTACTAGCCCATCCATGAAACCTTTCTTGACCCTTTGCAGAGATTTGTCATGACCGCACTTTGCTGCAATCATGTAGTGTCTCAATGCACGATCAATGGAAGCACAATGTTCTCCTTCACAACCAAGATTATACCTTGCCTCTTCATTTCCTTTCATAGCTGCAATTTGCCAGTGTTGAACTGCTTTCTTCTTGTCCATTTTGACTCCTTCTCCGGTATAGTATACGTTTCCAATATTGAGGTGCCCTGCAGTAGACCCATTTTCACTTGCTCGTTTATACAATTCAAATGCTTTCAAATGATCAACTGCCAAACCAAGATCACCGTCTTTGTAGCAGGCTGCTAAATTATTCATTGCTTCTGGATCGTTGTGTTTTTCAATCCTTTCGAGTAGCTGCGTCTTACTTTCTTCTTCATTAGCTGCACGCGCATTGCAGAATGGACAATAATCTCGGGTCAAACAATATCTGCAACCAACACAGATGAACTTGCCGCAGCATGTCATGTAAGTAATTTCATTATCAGGTGGTAAAATTATGCAGCAGATCGGGCATTCTTCTCTCGGCAGTGGCATTGTGAATAATTTCTCATCGAATAACTCAGCAGCTCTCGTCTTGCAGGCCTGTTTGTGCTTCGATCGATGGGCCTTTTGGCAATCAACGTTGCAGTACTTTACGGATCGGCAAGAGCCGCATGCTTTGAGATTGACATCGGCCTTGCCGCAGGCAGCACAGCTCTCTAACTCAGACGTCATTGCGACTTTGAATGTGAAAATTGACAGAGAGCGAAGCTAATTCGAATAAAACTCAATGTGCATTCAGTCTAAGAGAGCCTTAAAGGCCGAGAACAAGGAGTGAGTTGTTGCCACAAAGTTCAAAGCTCAACGTTGAGACTAACTTGATTTTATTTCATTTTAAAAAACCTCACGCTCTGCCCAGCAAAAAGAAAGCTTGAAGGTGAGGTGAGAACTGACCTGAGCTAGAATTAGAATAGAGATTACACACATGAAATTCGAGTTATAGTTGAAATGTTATCTTAACACACTCGAGTCTACCAAATACAAAAATTGGAGAAGTGCCTGATTCAAGCATCCTCTAGACCCATCTAATTTTTTTAGCACTTTCTCTTTGATAACTTTTCCTTTCATCCTGTGAAGCCTTATGAGCGCGGAGTACACTCTCAAAGTCATCTTTGGTTACTTTCCCTTCCATAAAACCCTTTTTGATCTCTTGCAATGACTTGTCGTAACCACATTTTGCTGAAATCATAAAATGTTTCATCGCACGATAATCATTTCCAGAATTATATTCTGTGCAACCAAGATTGTACCTTGCCTCTTCAATTCCCTTCATAGCTGCAATTTGCCAGTGATGAACAGCTTTTTTCGTGTCTATTTCTACTCCATCCCCATCCACGTATGCATTCCCAAGTCTGTAATGGGCTGCAGCACATCCAAGCTCACTTGCACGGCACCATGATTCAATAGCTTTCGGTTGATCAACTGATATTCCACAACTGCCCTCGTTATAATGGCATCCCAACATAAACAGTGCTGCTGGGTCGTTAAATCTGTTGATCCTCTTAGATAACATTGCATGGTATTCTTCGTCACCGTCATAATTAGGCGTGTTGCAGAAGGGGCATACATCTCGGGTCAAACAATATCTGCAGCCATTGCAGATGAATTTGCCACAGCATGGCTTAAATGTAGTTTCGTATGCGGGTGGCAAAATTATACAGCAGATCGGGCAGTCCTCTCTCGGTGATGGCATTGCAAATAGTTTTTCATCGAATAATTCGGCAGCTCGTTTCTTGCAGGACTTCTTGTGCGCTGGACGATGGGCCGTTTGACAATCAACGTTGCAATATTTCACCAACATGCAAGAGCCGCATGATTTGAGATTGACATCGGTCTTGCCGCAGGCAGCACAGCTCTCTAACACGGACGTCATTGTCAATGTAATAAGTAGATTCAAAACTGAAAATTTTCTCCGTCTCTCGCCGCAAGTAAGGAGATTATTGACTTTAGAGGGCATAATAGAGCCGAATCAATAAGAGTAGCCCACTAACTTGTCTTAGTTCGGTACCCCAAACATGCATCGTCGAATTGAGCTCCAATGCTCAACACAAATCAATCCTACACCAACAATGGACATCATCAACTCTGTATTCAAAAATATCGATCTATTCTCCAGCATACTACACTACACAATGTCGAACGCAAAAGACGCTCCGCCAATCGCCCTCACATCGCATCATTGGAACGATGTTCTAAATCACAATCCAGAAAGATCGTGGAAGATTTGGAAACAGATTTGTGCCGTCCAAGAACCGTGGTACGTTTTATTGCGTTTTACCTTGGCTGATATTAGAAGCATGGAGGCTGAGTTTGATGAAGCGGTCGACTATGATGAGGAGCAAATGATTGGAAACGGGTATCATTCATTAGAAGATGACGCTGATGAATTCGACGAATACAATGAAATCGATTATGATGAAGATAATGATGAGATGGATTTCTAGTCTTGTTATTTTCATTTGTTATTCTTACAATGATCCACCACGAATCCACATTATTGCTTGGAGTAATATTGATATGGCTAATGAATGATGGAGAGAGAAAACTGTACGAATTCGACGAATATGATGTTGATGAGATGGATTTCTAATCTTGTTGTTGGTTGTGGAAAGAAAACTGTACTTCAGATAGACAAATCAGACTGTAGACCCATTCAACTTTTAGAATTAACATTTATACTGCTCACGATTTTGAAAAGAGACTCCGATCTGATTGTAGTACATTTCTTTCAACATTCAAGTCGATTTCTAGAGAGTTCTCAAATCAGATAGAGTGTTTTACTAGCCTTGTTTATAGCGAAAGAAAAGTGTTCCTCCTGACAGTGGAAGATCCTAGAAGTAATGACGCCTGGAAATCATTATTGTGGCATATTGTGGCTCATGGCTCATATTAGAATCATGGAGACTGAGTTCAATGAAGTGGTCAACTCAACAATGAGAAACATATTGAACAAGACGAATTTGACGAAAGTAATGAAATCGATTTTGACTAGGAAAATGATGATATGGATTTCTCATCTTGTTATTCTTTGACCCACAATAGAATCCACCACGAATCCACATTGTTGCTTGGAGTAATTGATATGGCTAAGAATTATGGAGAGAAAACTGTGCTTCAGATCGATGCCTAGACTATACACCCATTCAACTTTTAGAATTAAAGTTTGACCGCTCACGCTTTGAAGAAGACTGAAGACTCCGATCTGATTTCTGATTGTGTCATCTACGTGTGAGGTCCAAATTTCATTGCCATCGCTTTGTCTCTTTGTTCACTCCTCATTTCATCCCGAGAATCCTTGTGTGCACGCAATGTGCTTTCAAATTCATCCTTTGTCACAAAACCAAATCCGAAACCTGTTTTGACCGCCTCCAACGATTTGTCAAAACCACACTTTGCTGCAATCATGTGATGTTTCATGGCGCGGTTAAAGTTATCCCGCTCCAATTCAAAACTTCCAAGAATAGATCTGGAAATCTCATGCCCCATCATTGCTGCAATCTGCCAGTGATGAGCAGCTTTTTTCTTGTCCATTTCTACGCCTTCCCCATTCAAGTAGCAGTTCCCTAGATTGTGGTGAGCTTGCGCTGACCCTAGCTCACAAGCACGTCGATAAAGTTCGACTGCCTTCGAATAATCAATATTAAAACCCTTTCTACCGAATCTATAGTGACCTGCTAACATATTAATTGCCTCTGGGTCGTTAAATCTTTCGATCCTGTCCAATAACTTCTTAACATCTTCTTCCGTGCTCTTAGACGCAGGAGTGTTGCAGAACGGACACACCGGCCGAGGCAAACTGACAATGCAGCCACGACAGACGAACTTGCCGCAGCATTGCATGTAAGTGCACTCAGAATACCCAGAATGAAATAGCATTGGTAGACAACAAATGGGGCAGTCCTCTCGGCGTGGTGGCTGTGCAAATAGCTTCACATCAAATAATTCTCTTGCTTTTTCCCTGCATGCCTTTTTGTGCTTTGACCGATGAGCCACCTGACAATCAACGCCGCAGTACTTCACCATCTTGCAGGCTTGACATGCTTTGAGATTGACATCAGCCCTTCCACAAGCAGCACAGCTCTCCATCGTCTCTGAGGCGACGGCGCACAAGAAATTTGCTCGCACAATAAGAGTCCTCGCCTAGTTAAATTGATACCTT
>JALLPH010002730.1:0-10341 GCA_036939855.1 Cyclotella choctawhatcheeana | reverse complement strand
CATCCATAGGAAAGTTATAGGCTAGTGGGAATTGGATGCTGTCAAAAAAGGCACCAGTACTACTATCATCTAAAACAGCATTAGGTGACCGGAGCATGGGATTTGGATGAGGATAGGCTTCAGTATCTCGTAGATTGTACAAACGGTTGAAATGGTTGGCAAATTCTAAACATGCATTATAGCTGAGTGGTTCTGCTGTGTCTGTGTGAAAAACAGAAAGTAAATAGTGAGAAATATTTATTGATTCAAACAACAAAATCATCGCGGGACATACATTCATCACTTTCATCAACAAACCCGTCAAACTCATCTCCGATAGCTATAATGCAAAAAATTGCGTCATTGATGCAAGGTTAGAATACACAAGGCAAAGATGAGAAGAATAAAATAGCAGACACGATCATATACCTTCAAAATTAAGTTTGATTTTGGAATTGACAGCCTGACACACTTGGTCGATTGTGACTATTTACAAAAAGGTAGTGAAACCAAAATGAGAAAATAATGAATACAACTAACACAAGAAGAATTCATTCATACCTTGGAATGACTGCTGATTGGCTTCGGAGCAAGAATCATTGTTTGGATCGCATGCCGAGTGAAATTGCGTCAGCACATTATTGCACTCGGCCATATTGTTATTGTTACTGTCGTCAACTAAGGCTTTGATGTTTTGCAACTTCTCACCAATACCTTTATCGAAAGTAAATAGATCCAACTATGATATACAACCAATAATTGAGTCAGCGGAGATGTCAGAAAATATTATTCGGTTTAGTTCAAAATGTTTTAGTACTACTCACGTTCTCTGCACTAACAGTAAATTTTCCGTAGTTTTTAGATCCTGGCGTTTTGTCAACGTACCCTCCAGCAGTTAAACTAATAAAGATAAAGGAAGAAAAATAGTCAGTTTCACAATAATACAAAACTCAAGAAGAAGATAAACCAGCTCACACTGCCAGGTCATACTCATCCATCTGTTCAACACAAGTAAAGAGCTTTCCACAGTTACATGTTACATCAGACACTCCACATTCGGGAAGACACACATCGCCAATTGCTTTCTGACGTAGCTGATGCTTGGACATGACAATATGATGGTCACGAAGAGAAACAAAAGAGCTGATTTTAGGCAACGAGTAACCTTTACGATGGATCCAATTTTGCTTGTTGATACTCTGACCGTTTGACTGCTTGACAAAGTTACTAAAGATCCCTGCATTGCCATAATCAAATTGGTCTGAATTTGTAAACAAAGAGGATGGATCGAAATGACTTGCACTATTTCCAAATTTGAAATTAGAGTGTTCTTCAGTTTCTGGGCTGTTGTCGTTGCCCCCCTTGTGATTAGAATTAAGATAATTCTTCTTCTTGGTAAATGCCGCCTCGAAAGTAGATGCGTCAATCTCCTCCAAGCTGGAGAGAAAAAAACATTTGGGAAGTGTGTTTGAAAGTCAAAAAGTGAGTAGTGGCATAACAATAGTTGGGGTGTAAAATACAAATGTGCATTACCTAGTTGCAAATTCATTGCTAAATTTGGCAAGACGATCAAATATTTCAGGCTTCATATGTTCACTCAGCATACTATTGGGAATATCCTTCAGGTTGATCATTTGGTTACTGGAATCTTCTTCACCACGGAAAGGCTTGGGGAGTTTACCTATATTCATTCCATTGATATGCTTCATCTTATTGCTGGTCTCAACTACTGAGTTGACATCTCCAACAATATCCTTAAGAATTTTTGCTGCTTCTTCAGCATTGTCACCTCTAATGTGCTCTTGAATCGAAGTGAGGCCGTTGGATAAGGATCGCATGAAAATCTTCACTTGCTCAATTGCACCAATGGAGTTTGCGCCTTTTTCACCACCGCGGAGACTGCTGGGAATTGCTTGGAGATTCTTCAAACCTGTATCAAGGTTGAAAGGCTCGGCATTAGTTTGATCTGATATTGCCGTCTATAGTAAATGATCATAGTATAGGTTAGTTCACTTTAAAACCTCACATAACAAATAATTCCCTTCAGCAAACATACCTGGTCAGCAAAGGCACCAGAAAAGAAGCCACAGATAAGTAGCGCAATCATCGCAAGCCTTGCCCAAGACATTCGCATAGAATTTCTCCTGCTTGTGGGTGTATCTGCTCCAATCTTGGTGTTGGAACAATTTCCCAGGGAGGCCAACATGGATAACCCTGGGATCAAAGGGAAAAAATTCTTAAGAGAGCTACTATCATTGACAACCTTATCCTTGATCTCATCTTCAGATACATTCTTTCACAAAAAAACGTGGGTGTAAGAGATAATGGTCCAATGAAGAATGAAAACAAGAGACATAAAATAAATATTTTGTACCTTGTCCCCACCAGTCACGTTAATCTTTCTAACGCCATGTCCATCTTTGACGTTGGAGACTACCACATCACTTTCATTCGTGGGAAAATCATAACCAGCCCCTTCATAAGTACTTTCCGCATAGGGATACTTTCCGCTACCACCCTTTTCCTCCCATCCATGTGCCTTGACAGTGTTAGTGTTGCTGCTGCAATTCTCGATGATCTTGTGTTTTGGTACCAAGAAGTATGTACACAACAAACAATGTTGCTGAGCTGATCATTCTTTATCAAGAAGGTGTCACGGACTCTAAATGATTTACTTACAATATGTTTGTTTGTTTTTTTGTTTGTTTTGGTGTCATCGGAAAGACTATGAGCACGGAACACTTCTAGATCAAGTGCAGTCACTTTTTCAATTACGTTGGGATTGAAAATCATTTTCTTGATGTGCTGTAGAATTTAGGGAATTTAAAAGCATGTGAGGAACATATTCTCATATATTACATGATGAAAAAGACACCACATCATGCGCAACTCCGAAGATACTGTCAAAGTTAACAACTTCATCGAAGCGAATAATGAACCAATCTCAACAAAGATCCACTTTCATTTTCGACGTGCTTGGTGTAAAATGAGAGGCACAAGGGCACTTGTGATGACAGTATTATAGATCCTAACCTGAACCTAATTTTGCTTGACTTCTGTGGCAGAAAATTGGTCCAACAGAGAGATTTTGATTCGGCTGGATGTAGATGCAGATTCTGTGGAGCTAGCCATTAACGACTGACTTTGGAGGGGTGCCATTGAAGTTGAAATGGAGCCAAATGCAAAGTTTGAATACGGAATCACGAAGCTCAGAAGAGAAGCAATGGCAAGTTCTAGTCCTTGAAAGTTCCCCTCACGCGGGAATGTAGGCTCAGTAATTGAGTTGAAGCATATTTCCTTCTTGGGAACTACATGTTGCTGTTATCGTTCACAAGTACTTGAGTGAAGTATCAGTTTGCCTTGTTTTTCTTCGATCAATCTCTAACAGCTTCTTTGATCAAGACAAAGTCAAACTCAAATTGACAATCAATGACGAGCATTGCTTTGTGGGGTCGTGGTCTTCTTTACGGGGAAAAAAGAGCTTGGTTCCAAAGTGTCTGAACATTCTATTTGCATTAGTTGGGGAGCTGTTAGGTTGGTGTTTTTAAAATGTGGCATGAAAACAAAAAGTTGACACAACGAACCTTGTTCCATATTAATTCAGAAGAAGCCGAGTGGTATAATCTGGTAAGAACCCCCACCAGAGCCGCCATGGTGACATTTCTTCGCAAGCCTTTCTAATTAGAATACCGTATTTATTTTTGTCCACAAATATCTAAATCGGCTGATAGATTGTTACAGCCTAAACTCATCTATCTGCACATAGCTCTTCTTAGCAAAGTGTTCGGAGAACGAAGACCGGAGGAAATGCAGTAAATAAGTTCGGATTAGGGTCTTGTAAACTCTGCAAGGATAAAACATTTGTGGATTTCTTCAAGGAACATTTACTGTAGCTCGATGTCATGGTCTGTTACCTCCCCAGTTCGTACGGAGCTTCGGCGGTGGATGCTCGCCACATTAGACAACTATCTTGCCGCTCAAATTCTACTCCTCTTGACGCCTTGGATGTGTTGGATCACACGGCAATCCACCCCATGGTATCATCTCCCTTGCCGCCAGTTCCAAAACACAATAACGTGAATCGAGAGCGTTCTGAGAAGTAGCCAATTTGGCACAGATAGTGGGACGGCTTTGCCTCACGTAACACTGATAGCTTTCTTCTTCTTCTTCTTCTTCTTGTCACAAACAGATGAACTGAGTGGAATCAACGTGACCAATGGCACATTGATACGATAGATCACAGGTTTGAAATCGTTAAAAACATCTTCGTCTTCCATCCCTTGTTTGGTGGTACAATTCCGTCCACATTAATTACTCGATCGTCTGCTGAGGCGATCACAACGAACTCAGTGCTCTCGAAGTAACAAACCTTGCATGTTGGGATCTTCATTGCCACGATGGCACATGACGGCGTTAATACACATTTGCGCCAGCATACCATATTCTAATCAAGAAATCCCGTGTTTCGTTGGCCGTTAGCGTTGGCCCCAGCATCATCTCGACGAATAATCTTTTATCATCAAGACCTAAGTTCACATAGTTCATGCAGACGATGATTACTTTTTCGAAAGGTGCGGAGTTGTCGACGAGTGCGTGAATCCGTTAATTAGGATATGTCGCAAGTCGCAAGCTTGATTTGGTTGACCGGTGGAGTGGAGTACGGTGGTCGGCAGAGGTCGACCATAGTTGGGCAGCGGGGGTGGCGGTTGGCGGAGGTTGGCGGTCAGCAGTCAGTGTACCGCATATCTTATCTTCTATCCGCCCTCAATCATCAGAATCATTTGACTCGGTTTGATGCTCGTGTGTTCGCTAATTACACTCTTGAACTGAGCAGTCGACGTTGATGGCTAGGCCGTGAGTCGGTGAGTCGGCTCCCTTCTAGCTACTGTTTCTTTCGTCTGTCTGTGAGTATTGGAATACACAAGAATAGCGTCAGCAGCTCTGAGCAACGAATACGAATTCATTAGTGAAGCGTACTTGTACTTACATACTACATCATATTCTCAATCTCTGGTCGCTTTCAATGTCGATGATGACGGATGTCGATGTCATGTTTTACCTCGATAGCACGGATGCGGAATGGGGAATGCCGAACACTCACTGTCCTTTGTCCTTTCCTCTTTGACTAACACGTTTATAAATATCTTCCGTATCCATTCAATAATGTAAAGCAAAGCAAAGCAAAGCAACGCAAAACAAATTCAGTTGTCACAATCCAACAGGAGTCGGATTTACAAACTTTACCTGAGAAATAATGTGGCTACGGCTGAATGATCAACAGCAATTGCTTTTTATGGGATCTCTGCTCTGGTGCAGTTGTTGATGCTCCCAAGATGCTCCTTGTAGGTGCGCAAACTGTCACAAGACATGTTGTATGAGTAGGAGGGCGACGATGATGTGATAGCGTTTCAATTGACGGCGATTGCTGATAAAACAAAAATGTCAGAGGATGCGTTAAATAATTACCATTCTGTTCTTTAAGATATCCCTCATACTGTCTAGGTCTAAAAATTATTTTAAATAAGCCGATTGACCGTTCAACCGTCCGATAGGTCTTTCATTATCACGTTTATTTTTAAAACTAACTTTTGACGTTGCATGGCAATCCAGAACAGCTTTAATAACAACATAGGAATCAGTACGTTACCGTACATTGTTCGAGCTGAAACCGGGCAACCTAGAAAATGGGCCCTACAGCTCCCGCGCGCAACCAGACAGCACACAGCACCAGACTACACACGACACACGACCACCCACAACCACAACCAAAAACCCCAAACCAAACAGTACAAAGCACAACATACACAACCATGATATCATCCCAAACAGCGGTCGAAGGGGAAGTATCCGACACTAACCCACCCACCAATCTAACGTCCATCCAAACCCGCATCCGTCAACTCCTAAAACGTTTACCCTCTGCCGAAGAAACGACGGCTCTCGATGCATCCAAGGTACCCGAACTCGAGGCATGGTGTACCAAGGTTCGTAAGGTGTTACGTCAGTACAATTTGGTGTTAAACTTTCTGAGTGTGGTGACTTATCAATGGGAGCCGGACCGACCCGGGCATACTGGTCAGGTGAGTGTTTTTAGTAGTACATCGTTTGGTGTTTCCGAGAAAAAAAACTGTTTCTGATGGCTTGAGATGGATGAGGTGTACCTATCTCTGTTTCTTGTTTCTCATCTTCTTTCTCGTCACCGTTTTACTTGAAACGTCTCCTTCTCCAGAGCCTAACAGCATTAAATAATCAAATGCAATCCGGCACGGCTCGAGTCAACATCCTCTCCAACGACATATCTCGCATCCTAACCCCCTCGCTGACACGACAACTCGTCAAAAAACGGATAGTTACGGTCAAATCCAAAAATGAGAATGAGGTAGAAGAAGAAACGATTAGAGAAGAAACGTATCATTATGAACAAATCATTAATGATTCGGAAATGCTTCAGTTAAGTCGTGAGCAGTTGGTAGATGAGGCAGTTTATAAACTTCAACTAGTCGTGAGGGTGATGGAACAGATGTGTTTATGCATTGACGACTATGCCAAGGCCGAAGCGGGGGCTAGTACGGATGGCAGGGGGTATTCTATGGCTTACTAGAATGTGAATATTGTTGGTGTGGGTTGTGAGTTTGTTACTAGAATTGTTTTCTCGGGGCTGGAGCACAATATCTTGTTGACAGTTGACTTAAATAATTGAGACAATTGCTCTGACTCGTTGCTTGACTACTGACTAACTTCTTTTCTAAGTAAAAATTGACTTGGGTGAAGAAAGATCATCTGTTCAAGACAATCAAAGAGAAAGAATCATTTCAATTGTTGCAATATTACAGTAGCCTTTTATGCTATACAATACATTGGCATCAGCCTTCTGTTCAAGACAATCAAAGATAGGAAGAATCGTTTAAATTGTTACAATATTACAGTAGCCTTCTATGCGATACATTACATTGGCATCAGCACACGCATACCATAGACAAGAAACATCAATTAGCTTGTCCCAACAGCCTTTGAAAGACTGATAGGAGGTGCCAGTGGAGTTATCAACAAACCCCCAGATCACAATCGTACAAATCAGGAGCTCAATAACTAAATGTGGATCCCTTATGCAACAATCTCTCCACTCCTGTTACGATAATACCTCCTAAATCCAGGTATACCAATCCTACCCAAAGTCCTAGCAATCTTCGTCCTCATCATTCTCCAGACCGAAACCTTTTTCTCGCTAAATCCACCAAACGCTCTCGAATGAAAGTTAATCATGGCCTTTTCATACTGAACATTCCTCAATACCGAAGTGGCAGCCTCCCATCCCCACAACTCGGCCTCGGCACGGGCACGTTTACCCATCTCGGCACGATATTTCTCATCACTCAACGTTTCGATACATTTCACATACCCGTCAATATCACCAGCCTCTACCAAAAATCCCGTATCCCCATCCCGAATCAAATCCGGAATACCGCCAGCCTTACACCCAATCACGGGTACACCACTCGCCATACTTTCCAAAACAACAAACCCGAGAGTTTCAGAGTCAGAGGGCATGATAAACACATCCGCCGAGGCAAATGCCGCACTTAAATCGTCTCCCGTCAATTGTCCCGTGAATACGGTATTGGTACCCTCAAAGTATTCCTTCAGCTCTTCCTCCTGAGGACCTTTCCCCACAATACATAATCGGGCATTGGGTAATCGTTCCAACATGGGTTTAATATCCTTCAATCGCTTTTCGGCTCCCAGTCGACCGACGTATACCAATAGTAATTCACCGTTATCCTTCTTCTTTTGAGAATCATCATCGACAAGTCCGAGCATACGCCTTCTAAATTCTGTGGATTTAAACTTGGGTTGGAATTTAATGGTGTCGATTCCCTTCCTCCAAACTTCGACGCGGGGGATACCGTTGGCTTCGAGTTCTTCCTTCATTTGGGGGGAGGTAACGAGGGTGAGGTCGGCGCGGGAATGGGTGTATCGGAGGGCGGCCCAGGCCATTTCTTCGATGTAGGGGATGAACCCTAGGTAATTTCGTCCGTAGAGGGGGAGATGGGTGTGATAGGATAGCACTTTGTAAAAAGTTATATATAATTCAATCAATGTATATTTGAGTTCTCAAATGTTGTGTTGATGCAGTTAATAAATAAAGATGGGTCATGGCTTACAAAGTGGAATTCTCATAATCTTGGCATAGAACAATCCGGCAAAGAGCATGAACCCACTGTGCAACAAATAATAACAATACAAAAGAATAGATAAGCAAACACGAAAATGAGTAAGAACACGAATCACGTGAACATTCAAAAAAGCCCAAATATATATAATGAACGTACGGACTGGTAACATGAATCAAATCGGGCCTCCTCCTCTCCATCATCTTGGCCCCCTTCATCTCTGGCAAATCCACCGTCAAACTGATGTGATTGTACAGCGGGAACACAAACCCCTGGGTGTGTTCAATGTCATACCCGAATGCCTTGGTGGGCAATTCCTCCTTGGGGGTTTTGGAATCGACCGTGAGGATGTCGACGTGATCGCCGGCCTTGGAGAGGTAGCGCAAGAGTTCGTTGAAGCGATTGGCGTAGCCGGAGATGTGGGTGAAGGGGGTGGGTTCGATGAGGAGGGCTACCTTGCGTGGTGGACGGGCTTTTAGCGGGGGCACCACTTGAACTTCGGCGGTTGTGTCTGATGCTGCCGCTGATGCTGCTGCTGGTAGAGACGTGGAAGACTTTGACGTCGAAAGTGAACTCGATGGCGGTGTAAATGATGTTGTAGCGATGGGCATTGCAGCCATTGTCAGCAGGGCCGTGCGGAGATTCATGGTTGTAGGGTGTGAATACGAACGTTTAAGATGTTGTTGCTCGTGTGGTTAGTGGAGTTGCAGCTGCTTTCACTGCTCAAATTGAATCAATCAGAGACTTCAACTGTTATTATGAAGAACTGTTGGACTGGCTGGAGACTGGTGAACATTGATGAGGCGAGGAGAGCAACCCGACAACAAGACTGTCTCTTTTATCCGTTAGAAGCGGCAATGCTTTTCATGGTTCATGTTCTCGCTTTTCTACTCTGCCCCGTCTTCCCTTTTCATTGCCCCATTAACAGCCATTTTTCCGACTAAAAAGTAGGAATCTTGAAGTTAGTGGATGGTGGTCCGCTTCAATAATACTGATTCCTACATAGGCAGCAAGAAAAATAAAAATACACAGCAAGGGCCCCTAAAATAGCAGTTTAGGAATACATTACTAAATGCGTTTGGCACACAACATGCACAGTCGCTCGCAAATCGAATCTCATGAACCCAATGTTTTCTGGGAGAGAATCTACAGAGAAGATGAATCTACTGAATATCCTCCCTTGTGAAAAAATGTGTTAATAGCACAAGTTAATGTAGCACACTCATTTTGGTTCTATCTAATGACATAACAATCTCATGCTCAGCCAAGAGATAGTAATAGTATGGTACCTGCAATTACTCAGGCACTTGCAGAGAGATAACAATCTCATGCTCAGCCAAAAGATAGTATGGTACTAGTATCTGCAATTACTCAGGCACTTGTAGAGAGCAATATCCTTCCGCTAAGATGCATTATGTCTCGAGACATGCCGTGACATGTCTCCCAGACAAGACATTTGTCTTCGTGATATTTCTCGACATATGCAAAATACCGTCACAAAACATGTGACATGTCTTGCGACAAAGACATTTTGGCCCTGGATTGAACATGGTGTGTCACTTGGAGTTGTGATTGTTTTAGATTTATGTGTGCTTTGGCTAATTGATCACGTTGCTGGCGGACTGGCGGCGAGATCTGGCATGCGCTTTTGAACATTGGTTAGGGGCTCGTTTAGTTTGCTGGATGTTCGTTATAGTTCGTTGTCCCTCCTTGAGATTCTTCGATTCCAATGTGAATACTTTGTGGAGTTTGTCAAGGTGTTGTCCCCATTTGCGTTTCAGCTTCCGTCCCATTTGTTCAATCTTGTCGCGGTCAAAATCTGCAAGGTCAGCGTCCCCATGTGCGATGAGTCTGTATCTGTTTTCACTGTACCATAATAATTTATAGTCTAGATTGTTGGATTCTTCGATCCTGTAGCAGTTTGGGGTATTCTGAAAAATACTATGGTTACTTCCTTGTTGTGTCCTAAAGGCGTTGGAATTAGGTGTTCCATATTTGTTTGAATAGGTGAGTCATTGTGTTTGAGGCTTTGTCTCTCTTGACTCCGCATGCAGTTAATGCAGTTTGCCATGTTCATAATGTGAGAAAGCCTTGAAGCATTTTCTCTGATCCTATTGTCAATTAGGGGGTGCAGATCCCTATCCTCTATTGTCAAAAGTTATGGAAAATCCAAAAAAGTATCTTTATTTTC
>JALLPH010002728.1:0-12791 GCA_036939855.1 Cyclotella choctawhatcheeana | reverse complement strand
ATCCCTATGTAAAAATTGGGCGCCCTTATATCTCGACAACCCCAAGCCCTCAGACCAAGTCCTTTGTTGCATTCGCTAGTCACTGCAACAAAGGGTTTGGTCTGAGGGCTTGGGGTTGTCGAGATATTATAAGGCCGCCCATCAATCAAGGGGTATACACTTGAAGTCAAATGTACTGTACGTTGCAATTTCCACTGCGGGATGAAACATTTACTCTTTTGAAACGTCTCATTGATGCAATTCATTTAATGATGAAGCTGAAGTCTTACATTACTTTTACTTTTCACCTTCTTCTTGAAGGCTTTAGTCCCATGTTGGTGTTGGACAGACACTTTGTTCAATAAACAATGTTTGAGTTTGGGGGAGTGGATAGCAGCCATATACTATCAATTCTTTCTATCAATCTTATCTGGATTGCGTTAGCCTTTTTTATTGACAGTAGTGCCCGTGCCATGCCCTACTATAAATAACCAAGAGATGACGCAGGGGGGCAAATTTGGTGTGCTGTAGCCCCACAACATTGGCGGCAGCTCACATCTGACCACTGGAGCCCGGAGCTTGATTGCCGCCCCCAAAGCAAATTGCTGCATGCAGCTACTAAGTAAATGATATTTGCAAGTGGCCAATGAATCTCCTGTATTGACAATGTTGCGGTTGGTTCAAAGTTCGACCATGTCATCATCATGGGAATTTTCGGGTGTTGCCACCTCGTCGTCCCTTCTTCAAATGACTAGCAATAAGCAATGAACATATCCCCTAGTATTTAGATAGTATGTATGATTGGTAACAAAAGGAGGGATGTATCCGTTCCATGTCAGTATCTGTTGGTCTTAACACCTTTAGAGAATGTGCAAATTTGTTCCGTATACAAAAAAATAATGAAATCCGATGTAAGATATAAAGTATATTAAGGCAGCCTATGTGGCTGCCTCTTGCTATTTGTGTGGGTTTGATGTGGTTTCTCTGATCAAGCTGGAGCAACGATGGCAGCATTATTGGAAGCCATGCATATCGAGAAAGGGATGGCGTTATGAGCAATTACAGCACTGAAGGTTCATTAGCCAACTTGAATAGGGAACAGCACAACTCTTCCTTGAGACACCAACTCCAATGACCCAACTTACAGAGGGGCTAGAAGCGCTCCCCACTGCCTGCTTCCGTAGGACCATGAACACCTTCTCCTTCTTTCTTACTTAACTTCATTCTGATGCTCCTCTGACCTATATATGGATCGGATGACTGCTTTTATTTGAAATTGTGAAATGTGGGTAGATGTGAAGAATTACTTATTTGTCGAAAATCTTTTTTATGAACAAGATATCTCTCTTACCCTCATTTTACCAACCTAAACTTTACTATGACGATGGTGCCATAGCTGAAAGACTTGTAGCGGGCTCTTACCCCAAAGGGAATCTTCCTCCAAGACCCAAGTTCAGGAAAATAATTTCCACCAGAAACACTTTACGTGATACAAAAAATACTGTTTGTCCAAATATCATTTCCTTGCCCCCTTTTGGGCGCAGAAACTCTTAGTGGTGTAGCAATGATAACTGTCAACTATATTGATAAATGAATCCAATGTAGGCATTTTTCTTGCGCACTCCTTATACACATTTGCTCCTTATACACACTTTAGTGTTCTTAAACCACTGGCCCCAGGTGGTTTTTTAGCTAACAAGAAAGCTCTTCTGCTTCTACAACCAACACCATGACCATCAGCATAAGACAGGGCCAACTAAAAGCCTGGCAGCAAGATAAAACTATACTACAACAAAGATCTGGTGGAAAGAGTGACAATATTTTTTTTCCAAGACATCTTAGTGGTAGTCTATGCCCCATTATAGACTGGTGCACTTAGTACTTCAGAAAATAGCAACATTAGAGGATTCCTACCAAGTATGAAAAATCATTGCCGTTCTCATTACTCATTAGGACTTTGTAGAGAGGAAAAGCAAAAGTACCTTTAACTCATTTGATCTTGACCAGACCTCGCTCAGAGATGGACACCTCTCCGTTTTGTGTTCCGGAACCATCTACCGATACACATAAAGAAGTTTCTAGCGTTAGGGAGTCTTCTCAAAGAAATATTTGTGATATATGAGAAATGGAATGCTCATTTTGTACTAAAATGTGTCTGATGTTACTTTTCTTCAAGAAAAAATAGCGAGCACAAGCGTGCAAATTATTTTAAAGTCAACCTTCATTTTACTAGTAATTTTGTTCAAAAAATTGAAAGGTAACCAGAACGATATAAAAAGTATTTAGGCAGAGTAGAAAGTTATAGTCAGAACTCAGAACAGCAGCTGATGTTTAGATATATGAAACTGATGAGAATGATTGGGGTCTAGTACTCTAATCTTTGTATTCTTCAAATGGCTATGGTCAATATAATCTGTTGTGTTTATAGCTTCCCTAGACCAAAATAATGGATTACGGGGGTATGGGGCTGTGCGGGGGATTATTAATGATATTACTTGCTACTGAGACATGACGTGTAGCTCTCATAACTCATAATAGAATTAGGATGAACAACAGAAGCAGAGCAGTCACCTGTGTGAATATCTCCACAAGCCTTGGAGCTTGGAGCCACATGTGACAAACAGAAACTAACTCTGGTGGTCAGGGAAAAATTTTGAATTTTGATAAAGTCAACCCATCACAGAATTTCATATAAGCAATGGTTATATTGGATTTTGTTAATGACTCTGATAACCTGAAATTTGGATAATAAATGATAGCTACTCAAAGCTACTAAAACAATGTTATCTACCCAAACCAAGCCAGACTAAGACAATCCCAGGGTGTTGGAATTCCAGCATCTTTTGCTTATGATATAAGTAAAACAGCCAATTACGGAATCCTGAAGAATGATGGTTTTGGTTTGGATTAAACAACAGCAATTTGAATGTTGTTGGTATAATATGTTAAAATAAATAGCTTGTCTTATCTATGACCTCTCCCTCTCCCTCTACCTCTGCCTCGTCCACGACCCCCTCTTCCTCTGCCACCTCTACCTCCTCTCCCATGCGAAGACAACTTTAATTTGTCATCACCATGATGTACGCGTACTAATCCTTGCAGCATTTCGTCATTTGCAAAAGATGAGGTATACTTTGACTTGCCGTCAATTGGGGATTCACCATCTTTAAACTCAATAGACATCATGTGGCATCCAATTATTTCATCTTTTTTGTCTAGGATTGTAACCTTTTCCACCTGTAAAGGTTAATAATGTTGTAAATATACAAGTGATAAGTGACTACTTACAAAAGAAAGATGTGTCAAATTCGAGAAGAGTTCACTCACAGATTTGGGCAAATGCACAATAGTTGGCTCTCTTGTGCTCACAAGCCGCCACTTCGGTCCAAGGTGGGGGTCTAATATCAAAACCCCATCACATTCAGGATCAGGACTGACAGTCATCTCAGCAATCAGCGGATGATTATCGGGATGGGGACATTCTCGTATCATATTCTTGCCTGCCAAAGTTCGCATTTGGCGTTCTTTCTTCTCATCTTCGGCATCCTCAGTATCTACAGCTGTGTTGTCGCCGGGGATTGGTCCCCATTCAGCTTTTGGGTTGTTGAAACAGTTGGGACACAACGGAAATGTTCTTGGCGGTGCACCTACTGAGTAAAGGCAGAGTTCAAAGTTGCATCCCTCAACAGGGCAATTTCTACCCGTCCACTGCTTGATTTCACCACCGATGGGAAGCGGGTATACAGTCTAGAAAAGCAATTGTGGCAAAGAGCATGCAATAATGTCAAAAGAATGAATAATCAATAGGAAAAATTGGGCAAGAATTTCTCATACCTCAGTTGTTTTGTTGTAAAGTCTAGGGGGCGGGCCAGTTATAAACTGTAAGTAACGCCGTGTCAAGCCACATCTAGTGAATGGCTTGCCTACATCTTGAAGCTGAGCAAATGACGAGCTAAAGAGCACATCCATTTTATTAATATTCTCGCAAAAGTTCCTGAACTTGGACGAAAATATTTCTATTGCTCTTTTCACCACCGCATCCTTAAGAATGTAAAACAAAGCAATTAGTTGAACAGTATGATTTGAATTGACAATATAGTCCGAAGAAATAAATGGATCTCACTCTATCGGCAAGTCCTTTAGCAATTTGCACGCATTGATCTTCAATATCTGACCTAATTCTTGGCAGCACCAATGAGTCATCAATCAAATGATATCCCTGAGCAAGCACGAGCCCAAGTCGTGACGGTTTTAGCTTTCTCCCTGAAATGAGCTCAACATAGTTTCGCTTGAGGATATTCTCTATGTGGGTTGAGATGCTAGCATCTGTACCAATACCGTTGTGCTCCATCTTGGAAATCAACTCTGACTCAGTCAAGTATGTTGGAGGTGTTGTCATCCTCTCTTTGATGTCTAAAGTTGCATGCTTACCACCGCTGCTAGTTCTTCAAGATATCGAGCCTCCCGTTAGATTTGTGCCAATATCCAAACTTAATCATTTGTATACTACCAAAAGACTCACATTGTAGACACCTTACCAGATTTTGCATGGGCCGGGAAATTCAGTCCAAATTGTTCCCCTACTTGAAAGTCAGGCAATACCTTTTCTTCTTCGTCTTCCTCTGTTCCTTCTTCAGGTTCGTCTCCATATTGTTTGTACAAGACAATTGCTAAAAATCCAGGTGTAACCATTTGCTTTCCCCGTATTGTAAACATCCCCTTTTCTGCAAGCTCTTCGATAGAGAGACAAATAGTTGTTGAATTCCAAACAGCGTCTTCACTGACAGATGCAATGAAGTGTCGGGCAACTAAATCATAGACACGTGCCGAATCCCCTGATAACTCCCCCGCTCTTGCATGTCGACACGGTGTAATGGGTGGATGATCCCCCATATCCACACCACTTTTACCCACGTTCGCACCCTTTTTGAGTAGATCAGACACATAGGAGCCCCATCGCGAGTCACATGTTTGACTCTGTAAAGTTCCTTTGATATCAAACGAAGCAGGATACCGTGTTGACTCTGTTCTTGGATAAGACAAATATCCACTGAGATACAGACGCTCCGCAATACTCAAAGCCTGATGAGGGCCGATTCCTAAAGCTTTACTACACGCCTTCAATAGGGCAACCGTATTGAGTGGTAAGGGACGTCCTTGCTTCTTCTCCTTTGAAACTAACGAAGTGACTTTCACTGTAGCCGCGGGAGAAGCATTTCGACATTTGGCCAGCATTTCTTCAACCTTGTGCTGGTTGAATGATCTTCCAGAATCCCACGTAGCTCTGCACATTGATCCTTTATTCATTACTCCGAGATCCAGTGTCCAGTATGGCTCTGGTTTAAATGTTTCAATATCAAGATGACGTTGAACACAAAATCCTAAAGTTGGTGTCTGTAGATTGAATCAGTCAGTGCAAAGTTTCTAGAGGAATAAGAAACATATCTGAAACCACTTTGATATGAACAACTTACCTGACAGGGTCCATATGAGAGCACTGCACTATCCAAATCTCCATATCTTACACAAAGATATATATTTTTTAGAATGATCGGAATGGAAATGTAACTCATCGTATACCTCATAATGCCTTACTGTCAACTTACCTGCCCTGAAAGTATCTAGTTTGGAACCTAGAAAATGCTACGCCAACCTATGCAAAAAATAAAACAAAGTGAGCCACAACATATCTAAAATCATATTCGAAAGCGGTACGTTCAAAGACCAACCTTCAGATCCAATTCTTGTCGAGCATCTACCGACAAGGACTGATTACGATCTGGCTTGCCAAGTTTATTGTATGCCTTGATTATATCCGATGGATTGATGGCACTGAAATGAGCACGGTAGACACGATCATAATCATAATTGCCAGAGCAGCAGTCCAAAACTTCAAAGTTTATATTCTCTCCTTCTCTGTCGCAATCCATCCAAAGGACTATGAAATCGGAGCCTTTCGTGAGTTCTTGCAAATGCTTTACGACACTGCCTTTGCATGGTTTCTTCACTAGTGGTGCATGGAATAGTCTATCCAAACATAAGATGTTAGCTCGGATTAAATAGAGATTGAAATAATAGTACAGAGAAATAAATGGGTGCTTACTCTGCAGGATCAACTGTATCCCAACTCTGATACTCCTTGGGAAAATCGACATTGAATACATGACCAACCACCGAACTAACACGATGCGTCACCTTGGAGGCCTTGGGTGCTTTGGGGAATGGTGGAGAGTTAAATTCATGCGTCGGTAATGATTTTCCAACAGATTTACATGCCCCTCCTCCATTGAGACCTTGAGCTATTGCCTTATTGTGAGATGATAGATGCAACATATTGAATTATTGAATTAGCCGGTCTTGAAAATCTCAACTTGAACTTGTAATTAGAGAAAGTAAACTCACCTGAGCAATACTGGGCTTTTCGGCAATATGAACAACAACAATGGGTCTACCCGCTGCATAATTCAAATCATTGGTCGTCTGTGGTTGATTTGGAGGTATTGCTGGACTTAGATTCGCAGTAGCTGCTGCTTTTGTTTTCGAGTTTGTCTTCTTTTCGTTGACAAGATCCTTGTCTACCTTTTTCATTAAAGATTTGGCATTATTATTCGGTTCTTTGTTTTGTTGTTGTTTGACATTGGGTTTCTTCTTATCCTTATTGATATTGGTCTTGTTCTCTGTCGAGTGACCATTGTTTTTATCTGATTGTTTACTATTACGACTGGTATCTTTCTCGTTAGACTTTTCTTTCGTTTCCTTATTGGGGTGGGCCTTCTTTTGTTGTTGTTGTTGTTGTTGTTGTTGTTGCTTCGACTGCTTCATTGCCTGTAATGTTAAATTGGCAGTTCCCGCCGGTTCACTCCTGTGCAACTTCTGCTGATGTTGTTGTTGTTGTTGTTGTTGTTGTTGAACCTTGTTCTTTTTAGATTGTTTCGGAATTATTTGTTCACCATCGGTTGTTGTCGTAGTAGTATTCACTGCCTTGTTTGGTTGATGCTGCTTGTCATTATGAAACGAGTGTTGATTCTCCCCTACTCCAACGTTATTCTTGCCATTTTTCTTCTTCTTACCCCTGACATTCTTCTGCTGCTGCTGATGACGATTCGGATCCTCCGAGGTCTTGTCTTCTAAACCACCCGGAACAAACACTTTGGCGGCAGCGCTAAGTTCATAATCTCCTGCATTCTCCCCCTCGAACTCGTGCTTTAGTTGTTGTTGCTCACCAACAATCTCACCCCGCTTCACGGCTTTATTCTTCTCCACCTTTTCTCGATCTCCCATAATCTTTTTATTCAATTTCACGCCATTATTATTATTAGAAGATGATGATGATGATGATGTCTTTGTCGTCTCCCCGTTGTTGGAAATAATATCCTGAGAAAACGTGGCCCTCCGTTGTTTCGAATTCGTCATCCTTTCACTACCGCTCTTGACACTACTTCTATTGCGATTGTGAGTACTACTATTCCTGCTATTGGTACTGCCCTTGCTACCGGAATATTTGGTATCATTATTGACCGTGGTATCACCATCATAGTTGGCAGTAATAATATTATTAGTACCACCATCACCACCACCGCCATTATCATAATCCTCAGTCAATCCCAACAACTGTGCAATGGCCTTGGGTGTATCCTCCCCCGGTAAAGGTGTATTGGATAACGATTGAATGACTTGTGCTCCCGTGGTAATTATTGGCCCTCCCTTCTTTTTACCCTTTTTTTGATTTGATTTGTGAGCAGCTACGTTGTTATTTTCATGATGTTTTGGGTGTTTGTCGTGGGGATTATGTGTACTTGCACTTCGAATGGGTTTGTTGTTATTGTTGGGATCATTATTCATACTGGCACGTCGATGTGTAGTATTCTTCTTCTTCATCCCCTTATTGTTGTTGTTATTATTGGATCCTCTCCTTTGTTTACTACCATCATTACCATCGGACGGTGCATCTCGTGCAGTATTATTACTACGTTCTTCCGTCATGGAAGGCGGATCGATCGCTGCAGTTGATCTGCTGTTTTTGGATTGAGATGATTTACTGGTACCGGTGTACGTGGAGCTGGATTTATGCAATTGAAATTTCATCGCTACTTTTTCGTTGTTGTTTTTCCCTCCCTCGACAGATGATTTTCGTGGTAACGACTTCTTCTTCTTCTTGATGTCATTATCATCATTATCATCAATAGTAATGTGTCGTACCCCACCGCACAATTCGCATTCCTTAGACTCCACATCGTAATTCAACATGGAACAATCCTTGCATTCCCATCCGTGACCCTTTTGCGTGAAGGAGGTTTGGACCGATTTGAAGGATTTGCCCCCGTTGGAATTGAGACGATTCGATTGGGTGAAGAATGGGGTGTTTAGGTCTGCGAAGGAGTCTTCCATATTCAATAGTCTTCTTTGTGTATAAGTAAGAGTTTTAATATGAGTAAGTAACTGATGAAAGCACTGCCCCTCTCAAAACAAGATACAGACATGCGTCAGGCTGGTTGCACTGCCCCCTCTCTCTGTCAATGGGCGCAATACACAATACTATGCCAATGCATATAACTAAAAAAACAAATGAATTTTCACTTACAGTTATAAGTTAATAACACAATGGGGGGAGAGGGATGAAGTGGCGATGATATTATGATTCAGCAAGATGTCTAGCATAAAGGAGCCAATCGTATCGGCAATCTTGCCTTGGCTTTTTGTCCGACTGCTTTGCTTTGCGCTTTGCTTAGCGCTTGCTTTGGTTGTTGAAGGTTGAACTTGAACCGCCCTTTATTATTTTTTAGAGGGCTATGGATATGCGCCCCATTTGATTACAATAACACTATCAAAAGGTTTGGCCGACTAAAACAATGAGTCTGCTCGGACACACAATGTCACAATGTCACATCACAATCACAGATGACAGATGACCCTGCCTACATAAAAGGTAAAAGGAGCTAAAAGGTCTAGATAGTAGCGACAGAAAATATGAACATCGTATCGCAGCGTCTCTTGATTTCCTCCTTTAAATCTGCGTCGTCATCGCTCATCCGGCGGTCAACGCATCGCGTTTTTTCTTCCTACGAAAAAGAGATACTTTTATGGAGAAGAGATCGTCTCGAGGCGGAGTTGAAACACGTTAACAAATACTTGGACTGCTTCCCGGAGCCAAAGATAGAGGAGGTGTGTAATAAAACTGGGGATTCTCGTGAGAATGGTGATGAGGCAACACCACGACCTCGCGCTTCTGCTTCTGGACCTTGGATGCCAAAATCCAAAGGCAGTAGTGGCAAGGGCTCAACTGGAGTTTCAAAGACGCTGTCAAAAGTTGACTCTTCCGGTCCTGATCTTAATCCGTGTCGTCCTGGTGGGGGCATAGTACCAATATTGATGCAACAAGTTGAGATGAAAGAGGAATCAATAATCAATCACTCTTCTACAAATGAAAGTGAAAGCTATGAAGACGAACAGAAACGGCTTGCTAAACTGTTTGATGAGCTTTATTCAGGGAGTGATCATGAGGATGATATAGTGTCATTTTCAGATAGTGAGGTGATTGTAAGGACTTTGGTGGATTCTTGGGTGGATGATGACACCAATTGGAACTGCAAATACGAATACAAAATGGTTAGATATGGCAGTGAAGAACAAAAACGGCTTGCTGAAGACTTTGATAAGTATAATTTTGAGGATGATGAGACATTTGCGCAATATTCATTTTGTGACGCCATTGTAAGGACTTGGTTCGATGATAGGTGGATCTACAAAATGATTCACCATATTGATCCTGACATGTGAATAAGTAAGAATAATGCCACTGCCTGGACCTTATTCTTCGTATCCTCGTTTTTCTTGACTGAGTGTTTTATGAGGTTGCCCACACTGATGGATGTAAAAATTATTATTGATAAATAAGATGAAAACACGTGTAGTAGTAGCGACATTGAAATTGATAGTAGCGATATTGAAATTGATGACAGCACTAAAGCATTGAACAATACAGGTGAATTTTACACTTTTAACAATTTATTATGCAGTGAATTGAATCAAAATGAAAGAGTCAATCTCTCTGTGTTTTGTTGCTCGAAGCAGAGCACAACTCATATTGTTGTTTCATTCTCTTATCCTCTCAACAAAAAGAAAGAACAAACTTCTCCAAAACAAATGAGAGATAAACAAGACAGTTTCTATTCTCCCCCTGTCTCTTCTTTTTTTCACTCATTATGCTTGGTCTTCTTCGCTGGTCTATTAGAAACAACTCCACCAGCATTACCCTCACCAACAACAGCACCGCCACTAGTATCACCCCCCGCTTGTGGCACCACCCCCGCCATATTCAAAGCACCACCACTACCACCACCACCATTCTTCTCCGGTTTATCCCCCTTAACAGCCTCCCTATACCGTCCCAAATAAATCTTCAAAGGCTCCACATACTTATCAAACCCCAAGGTACTCATGGCCCACAACAAATCATCTCCGTTAATAGTCTTGCGTTTCTCTTGCATACATTTATCGGACGCCTCGGAGGTTACAAAGGATATGAATTCGGAGACCGCTTCTTGGACGGCTTCCTTGGAATCTTTACCGATTTTGGCGTCGGGGGGGAGTGCGTTTTTCATTATTCGGGCTATGTTGGCTATGGGGAGGTATCGATCCTTTTTAAGTACAGTGGTGTAGAATGTATGATGGAAGGAAAATTAGAATGAATGTACACACAAGAAGTATATACATCTAATAATAATGAAGCCGCACTGACCTGTTCCAAAACGTGACTCTCGTGATCGCCGGGATGGATCACACCCGAATTCGAAGAATGATTATGATTATGATTTGTATGAAAGACCGGCCCCGACATGGATGCCGCCGATGATGACGAACGCGATTGAGGCGGCGGATACATGTACGGACCCTGTCGCTGCTGCTGCTGCTGCTGTTGGGGTATCGTTGGCTGTGTCGGAATACGTGGATTTTGTTGGTTCATGATGATGAAGTTCGTTTTGTTCTGTCAAGTGGGATTGGGATGATTATTTTTGAAAGGGCGAAGGTTGGTGCCCCACATCGCAGAACCCCGTTTAGACAATTACACGTGTAGGCAGATAAACAAAGTCCAAAATGGCGCCAAGGGATTTGGAAGTGAGGTCTGTACCGTATCATACCTACCGAGAAGTGAAAGGTGTAAGCACACAACTTTTTTGAAATTGGCATCCAATGCCATAATAATAATAATAATAATAATATAACTGAAATTTTATAGTACGTTACGTGGGCCCCCTAGGGCGATCCTGCGCAGGGAGGAATACCGTAATCGCACTCGCTGCCCCAAAAAGAACATAGGGGCAACTTCCGAGGCAGCTTGGTGTCTATCTCGACTGCGCTAGCCAAACTTGGTATATCAGTCCCAACCACCAGTATAGTTTCTCTGGGCATCGCTAGTGACATACTTGAATTCTGAATCATTTTTACCAGCCTGCAGATATCTTTTCCATTCTTGTTTAATCATAGTATATTCTTCTCTCTTCTTCCTGATATATCTTCCCACTTGCTTTCGAGAGTACTCCCGAATAGAAATATCTGCCTACTACTTCTTGAAAATACTTGCACAATCATACTTACCTTGATGCTTTTCTGTTGCTATTGCCAATTCTAATTCCCTGGGATTTCATCTCCTTCTTGTACGTTTGGTAATCTAGGCTTTTGCACTATTGCTTCTGTTCATAATATGCATGTTTTTCATTCTTCATTCTTCATTCTACCAACACTGCTCTGCCTCTTAATACATTGTTATACTTCTGTTTCTTTATAGCCTACTTTCGGACCAGGGGAGGTATCAGGCTCAGACATGGATGTCATCTTCTCTTTCACTCAACAAGCAGTAATACTCTATCTCAACTTCTGTACTCATTCATTGCTTTTGGCTTCTTCCTATTTGCCAGAATATTACCATATGTACCTCTTCCGTGCTTTGTGATGCTCAGTCCACAGGTGTGTGTTTTATTGGTCTTTGTTATTCAGTACTGCATATCCTGGGCTGTATCACATTCATACTCTCAAGTTCAATGGAGGTACTTCTATTCGGTTTTAGCTCTCAGCTCGAAAGCATCATTTTCTCATTTGTATTCATCATATTCTTTCTTCTCCATTAAATTGTAGGCACCATTTATATCAGCTCTGTAGCTATACTTCATTCGTCGCAATGTTTCTAATATTCACTTCCTCTCAGTTCGATCAGGGGCATCACATCACTTCTAGCAGCTTCGTAGCTGCAATTCATTAATTGCGATGTTTCTAATGTTCACTTCCTCTCCGTTTGATCGGAGGCATCACTTCTAGCAGCTCTGTGGTTATACTTCATTCGTTGCAATGTTTCTAATATTCACTTCCTCTCCGTTCAATCGGAGGCATCACTTCTAGCAGCTTCGTAGCTGCGATTCATTAATCCCGATGTTTCTAATATTTGCTTCCTCTCCGTTCGATTGGAGGCATCGCTTCTAGCAGCTCTGTGGCTATACTTCATTCATCACAATGTTTCTAATATTCACTTCCTCTCCGTTCTATCGGAGGCATCACTTCTAGCAGCTCTTCTGGCTGTAGTTAATTCATCGCATTCCCTTCTTGTAATCATTTCCTCTCCATTCGATTCGAGGTATTTAATCTTATAGATGTGCATTATCCATTACTGCTACCCCCTCATTACTTTCATCAATGTATCATCTCCATTCGGTTGGATGTATTTTTTATCAATCGTATCGATCTCTGCCTGCTCATAATAGATTCTTTTCGTTCTTGCTGTCACTTTTGTCGCCAAGGTAAACCGTAGTGGTTGTGAATAG
>JALLPH010002722.1:0-10843 GCA_036939855.1 Cyclotella choctawhatcheeana | reverse complement strand
TGTCACCCTTTTGGATCTCACGTAGGGACATACCAGAATCTACGTAAAGGGTGACTTGTCACCCTTTTGAAAAGTATTGGGATATGCATATTTCACCGTCAGAGCGAAATATCCGTATTTTTAAGTGATTACACGTATTCCCTATTTTGCGAATTTTGCCCGACATTTATATGTTGTAACAACTTCTAGATAGCTTGAGGCCCCTCTAGCTTTAGCTCCTCTTAGGTAATTTGGCCAAACAATGTCTGTTCATGTATCTAGGTGAAATATTATTTTCAGTACCAATGAATAACTTAAAATTCAAGTAGTTTGAGTAGTAGTTACATTATTTATGATCATTGTCATTATATACCATCTAGATGACCTCTTGATAGAAAGTAACACACAGTGTCCAAGGGGTCATGGGAGTGCTCCATTTCTCTCCAAAATGCTTCTATCGAATTATTGGCGCTTTGTGCATCTGTTGCAGTAGTGAAGGCCTCACTATCATTTGCCAGCTTACAAAGGTTAGAATACATTTCATCGATGTCAAGGTTTGGTAAAATAGTTCGTTGGTGACCTGATTCAAAATGACGAAGACTGATGTATTAAGAAAAGTCACATCAAATAAAGATGACAACATGATAATCTCACCTTTGTCTTCTCTTGTCAAACTAGATGATAGCAGAGCATCAATTTCGATCTCCATCTCAGAGCACAAGCGACTGTATTCTTCAACATTGTTCTGCAACCGTTGCATTTTAGTGATAGACTCATCCAGTGTAGCACCGACATAATCCATTGCTACGGACAAGGGAATATTACCACAACAACTAGAATTGTGGCTGTGCTGATCAGTGCTACTAAATTTACCAAATCCTTCACCTGCAAGAATTCTCAGTACTCGAACAGGCGGTATAGAATTACCATGATCTCTAGCCAATACCAATGCCTCGTGTATATCACGAAGCAAAGCTCCAATTTCAGTATCAGAGCTTACACTGACTCCATCTTGGAGACCATCCTTTATGAATTAGAGAACAGAAAACCAGTAAGCATTGTGAGATTGATTACATGATACAGACAGGAACCAACTCAGTAACAGAAACAGACTACACAGACCTTATTGATTCTCTCTGCCGTCATGCTGACAAAGTGAGATAGAACCTCTGCAAAGAGATCTGGATCGTGTTCACACATTGACAACATATTTCTTCGAGCCCTTTCATTGCCAGACCTTGCATAGTGCTCTAAGAGCATATGTGTCATGTTTAAACGTTCATAGAGAAGAATTTCTCCATCTAGAAACCCTGCGGCTTGTACAATGACTAAAGCCTCGTAGTCGCCCATGTCATCCGCCTGGTTATCGGATAGCATCTACACACACAGCAACACAGCATAGTGTTAGCTATCGAGGAAGTCAAGACTACAGCAACAGCTTCGCAAATTTAAACACTTACAGTGAGAGCTTCATCCCGCCGAAGCTTTTCTACCTCTGCATCACCCGTGCGTTTCACTGTATTCCATTCATCCAAAGTCAACTCCAACAGCGTTCGTCGTAGCATTGGGCTCAAGACACAGTCATTCCTACGACAATGTGACAAGATCAATCGAAATAGCCTTGGGTTCTCAATAAATGCATTGGCAAACAGACAAATAGGATATTTTTCGCAAACTAATGCATTGCCTTTTTCATCAAACGATCTCACTGTTCGTCCTGCAGCAGCGTCAGCGAGTGCTGTTGGCGAATACGATCCATCGCATAAAGCAATCACCACACCAGCTGTTTCACGTGCAAGTGATCTTGCCAATAGGGGACCGTGTTCCACGAGCGCCTCTGCCGCCTCTGGTGCTTCGAGGGAGCATATAGCCGCAAGCATTTCGGAGGGGTCATCGGCACAGGCAAGCAAGTTTCGAGAAATCGACACGGTGGGGATCTCGCTTCCATCGGGGTTGAGTGGAAGAGCTGACATTCCTCCATCGCCAGCTGCGGATGGCGACAAGATCCCACGAGCGGATTCGTGATCACCAAGTTTGAGGTAACAGGTTCGGAGCATTTCATCGTGGACCGAAGATGCTAGTCCCTTAGCACGCAAAGCCTCCAAGTACTTGACAACCAAAGGAATTTTAGGTGCATCCAAGTATCGAAAAATGACATGCGAGCTCTCTAAACTCCCAATGGTGAGAATGTATTGATCCATTGCGGCGGAGAATTCCCCTTTTCGATACAGATACTCAGCGTACTTTCGATACAGTCCAGTAATATCATCGGGACTGTAAAATGCGGGATCGGAGAATGCCATTGATATTGCTGCGGGATACAGTTGCTTTTGAACCAATAACGCAACTTGATCCGGTGTGACTTTCTCTGTGAACAAAAGAAGTGACAGTATGCAAAAAAGATTTCGTAATGAATAATTCCAATCTATGGTATCATCAAATCAACTCACCAGTCAAAGTGACGATGGAACCACCACTAGTAAACACTACAGCACTAGCCCTTCCGCCCCTCACTAACACTCCATTCCTGACAACGGGGGATGCCATCAAACCCACGGTACGCAAGGCTCGATGTCCCGGCGAAAGAAGTACGTGAAACCCAACGAGTTTATTCGAGGTATCGTAAATATCCACGGCGTCGCGATGGGCCTTGGCATCGGTAGTGGCGACTAATACATAGGATGCACCCGCGGTGGTGGAGTCGTTCCGTCCACTACAACCACCACCACTCGACAACATGACATTCTCGCCACCGCCGTCCACATTTTTTTGTTCCTCATTATTATCAAGTACTCTTCGAAGACGTCTTCGTTTCAAGTAAGCCACGGGCGAAACGGGTGGTAAATGGCACATGGCAATTTTATCCCCATCCACGGGACAAACACCCGCCTTTTCGGAACGAGAGTAGAAATGCAATCCATCGCTCCGTGCCACGGTGTATTGCGGTGTTGACTTCACGTCTTGGTTGTTAAACACTAGAGAGGGTGGGGATAGGATGGAGCATAAATTCGAGGAGGGTACGTCACGTCCGTCCATATCGTACCGGGCGGAGACAACCGATGTGGATTGGAGGTTACTGTTGGTGTTGAGATGTGCACCGGGGATACGTAACCCTCCCAATTCGTAGCAGCATACTCCTCCGGTGGGCGTGGACGAGGAGGTAGTGGCAGTGTTGTTCCTTTCTGATGGATTGTTTGTCTTATTGTCCGTTAATGTTGGATCGATGTTTCGTCTTCGGTAGGAGACAAAGAGACGATGCATACTACCATTGTTGTAGGATGCCTGCTGCTGTTGATTCTGTTGATTTGCATTATCCCTTGCGTTGACTTCGCTTTCTGGAGGAGGAATCAATTCAACACTGCTGACACAATACAACGACTCATTACTGCCTTGACTATTATTGTTGCCACCAACTCCTCTTGGAGCAGGTATTTCCGCCACCAATGCCATTTTACCGTGACCACCAACTGCACCAGTACCACTATTGTTATTGTTATCATTATTGCCATGATCATTATTATAATGATGATGACAATCAAAGACATAAATCAAAACAACACCGGTATCAGTGCCAACACACACCACTCCCGGTTGTACGGATACACATCTTGGATTACCGACATGTTTGAATTTGAATTCGGAGGATGGTCTGTAGCATATGATATACTGGGAAGCTGCAGTGTTATTGCTAACATTACCACCACTTGGTATCATGGCAGTTTGGGGAGGTAAGGATGTTTCTAATCTCAAGTGCGGATTGACATGCACGATAATACCGGTGGTACCCCGTTCATCCGTTATCGAAGCCACATAATGATCATTACTATTGATGTTGTTGGAGAATGAGGTACAGGAGCAAGTGGCAACTCCGATAATTCTGGCATGTTTAACTTCTTGTGCAAACGGTGACGATGCAAACAACGATGATGAGGATTGTTGAGCAGAATTGTCTGTATTGTTGTTGGTACCACTCGTTGTTGATAGATGTTCATCCAATATCCGTTGTTCTGCCGCACTTCGTTTGACATTCTGTCGTGATGAAACACTTTTGCTGCTACTGTTGTTATTATTGTTGCTAGTGTTGACTGTAGTAGCTAAAGAAACCAATCCATCACGGAATGGATTGTAATACCCCCTCCATCCATCCAATTCCTCGGCATTATAATCATTGTCATTATTGGTTTGTCCATTATCATTTTCTCTAAAAGCATCCCGATTCGTAACAGTAGCAGCAGTGATTGATGCAGTATTGGTAGCACCCCGCTGTTGTTTCCTTGGATTGGAGGGGGTGCACCTTGAGGTGATGTCAATGCAGTGAATTTGACACGTGTTTCGACTCGAAATGTACAGCAGTTGCAGTGCATCATTATCAAGGCTATCACTATTACTGCCGTCACCGCTTTTACTACCACCGTGATGGCTATCTGCTACAACATGATCATGAGACTGCACGTCATCGCGGACTGACAGACGAGCCATACGACCGGCCAGCATGGCCGATACACCTTCCCCCATTGTATGTCGCCGTACTGCCGCTCCTCCACCTCCTTCTTCATCATCATCATTATCCACTGATAAATCATGAGGTAGGGCAGCCGTACAATGCGACAAACTAAAGTATTCACCGATCCCGATGCGTGCATTCTCCCCCGTAGATTCTTCGGGGTACAATGTTGCAGACGGGGCATTATCATCAACGAGACGACCGGAGGAGAGACTGGGGGGGATCAAATCCTTGACTATGGAGGGGGGGAGGGGAAGATTCTTGCGGTCGAAGAAGGCGAATCGTTTCCAACGGGAGGACGCCATGGTTGAGTGCAGATTCTTTGTGCTATCTTGTGTGAGCTTGTGTGATAAGTAAGTTACCTTTGTGAAATAAAATGAAAAAAGATCTTCTAATTTGTCTGAACGTATGGATCTAAAATCTATGAGAATATCATAAAGGTAACATTTATTCCCTCTCAAACTTTCTCACATCAATCTCTCCACCCACGCCTGGAATAATAAGATGGAGAGCTGTGCTGCCTGCGGTAAGGCTGATGTCAGCTTAAAATCATGCAGAGCATGTAAACTAGTGAAGTATTGCGGCGTCGACTGTCAAGTGTCTCATAGACCAGCACATAAAAAGGCCTGCAGGAAACGAGCAGCCGAATTATTCGACCTGAAATTATTCGCTCAACCGCCGCGTAGAGAAGAATGCCCCATCTGCTGTATACCGATGCCATACGATGACCAAGAATCAACTTATATGAATTGCTGCGGGAAAACTATCTGTTGTGGTTGCAGGGATTCCTTGCCTCGAGAACACTGTCCCTTTTGCAATACAGCTGCACCTCAGAGTGACGAAGAAACGAATAGAAGAATATTTGAGAGGATAGAAAAATACAATGATCCGGAGGCAATGGCCCTGCTGGGGAGTCTTTATGCTGAGGGGGTCAATGGTTTTACAGCCGATCGTGTGAAGGCGGTCGAATGGTACTTACAAGTGGATAGAAAAAAGGCCATCCATCACTGCCAAATTGCAGCAATGATGGGAGAGACAAATGCTAGGTATACACTTGGGAATATGGAAGGACTGAATGGAAATCATGATCGTGCTTTGAGACATATAGTGATTGCGGCAAGATGTGGTCATGATGAATCTTTGGAATTGGTCAAGAAAGGTTATATGAAGGGGAACGTAACAAAAGATGATTTCGAGAAAACATTGCGTGAACATAAAGCTTCTCAAGATGAAACAAAAAGCGATCAAAGGGATAGAGCTAAGGCAGCAATGGGGGGGTGATGGCATTTGTACTTTCAATCCTTGAAATGAACCATGTGTATGAACAGCCGAAAACTAACTACTGATGAAGAGGATATATTCTGTACAATCTTCGAAATTACTTCTAAGTTGAGTGAATCTAGATAATTAGATAAGTGATCATATTATTATGTGCCGTTACCACTCATAATTAAACTTACTGTATGGCAGACTTGGAGGCGCCTTGTAGACCGTCTGTTGGTTTTAGGTTTCACATCATTGGCCCAAAATAAAGAAGATGACCTTCTTCGGTCACCTTTGAAGTTGAACAATGACAATAATGATATCTTACCTTTGTGTTATGTAATAAAGAATGATCTTTTTGTTTTCCAAGTTGAATTCGTAATGACACGCGGTTTTGCATAAGGTTAGAGTTGAATCTCAAAGGTAATATTTCCCACTCAACCTCGTCGGCCTCTTCATCACCATCACCAAACAATCAACTCCAATAATAAGATGGAGAGCTGTGCTGCCTGCGGCAAGGCTGAAGTCAGCTTAAAATCATGCAAAGCTTGTAAACTAGTGAAGTATTGCGGCGTCGACTGTCAAGTGTCTCATCGACCTTCGCATAAGAAGGCCTGCAGGATACGAGCTGCAGAATTGTTTGATGAGAAGCTATTCGCTCAACCGCCGCGTAAAGAAGAATGTGTCATCTGCTGCATAACTCTGCCATATGATTTTGAAGAAACCTGCTACATGGTATGCTGTGGCAAAACTATTTGTTTAGGTTGCAGGTATAGCTTGCCTCGACAACGCTGTCCTTTTTGCAACACTGCAGCAGCTATGAGTGACGAAGAGGGGAACAGAAGGCTATTTGAGAGGATAGAAAAATACAATGATCCTGCGGCAATGGCCCTGCTGGGGAGTCTTTATGCTGATGGGAGCCTTAGTCTTCCGGTCGATCGTGTGAAAGCAAATGAACTGTATCAACGCGCAAGTGATCTTGGGAATGCTGGAGCTCACTACAATCTTGCAGGTGCATACTTCGAGGGGAAGGGAGTACAAGTGGATAGAAAAAAGGCCATCCATCACTGCCAAATTGCAGCAATGATGGGGGACATGGATGCTAGGTGTCAACTTGGGAATATGGAAGGACTGGATGGGAATGATGATCGTGCTTTGAGACATATAGTGATTGCTGCGAGATGTGGTCATGATGAATCGTTGGAAATGATAAAGAAAGCTTATATGGAAGGAGATGTAACAAAAGAAGACTTTGAGAAAATATTACGAGAACACAAAGCTTCTAAAGATGAAACAAAAAGCGATCAAAGGGATAGAGCTAGGGCAGCAATGGGGCGGTAATGGCATTTGTATTTTCAATCCTTGCAATGAACCATGTGTAGGTATGAACAGCTGAAAACTAACTTATGGTGAAGAGGTTATATATTCTGTACATTCTTCGAAATTACATATAAGTTGAGTATATCTCGAGATAATTAGATGAGTGATTGTATTATGTGCCGTTACCCCTCATAATTAAATTTAATGTATGGCAGACTTGGCAGCCTTGTCGACTGTGTGTTGGTGTCAGTTCATAATTGACCCGAAAGATGAACTGCTTTGATCACCTTCCATTTTCCTTTCACGCTAAAGGGTATGTGCGCACAGTGTAAAATTGTTCTTGAAAAATGACGACGATCAGATGATATCTTACCTTTGTGTAGAATTAAATGAGGATATATAAAGGTGTTGTGAATAACAGAAGATTATTTGAATCTCAAAGGTAACATTTCCCTCTCCCGGCATCCTGCATCCTGAAAGATCCTGAACACTGAACACCACCGCCAAACCATCTCCTCGAATAATAAGATGGAGGTCTGTGCTGCTTGCGGCAAGGCTGATGTCAGCTTAAAATCATGCAAAACTTGTAAATTAGTGAAGTATTGCGGCGTCGACTGTCAGGTGGCTCATCGATCAGCGCATAAAAAGGCCTGCAGGATACGAGCTGCCGAATTGTTTGATGGGGAATTATTCGCAGAGCCGCCGCGTAGAGAAGAATGTATCATCTGCTGTTTACCGATGCCATACGATGAGCGTGAAACCTGCTACATGGCATGCTGTGGGAAAACTATTTGTTCAGGCTGCACGTTTAGCTTGCCTCGACAACACTGTCCCTTTTGCAATACACCTGCACCTCGGAGTAAGGAAGAATTCAATAGAAGATTATTTGAGAGGATAGAAAAATTCAATGATCCGACAGCAATGGAGCAGTTAGGAATTTATTTTACTCGTGGGATCGAAGGTTTCACGGAAAATCATGTAAAGGCAATTGAACTGTATCAACGCGCAAGTGATCTTGGACATGCTGGATCTCATTGTACTCTTGCAAGTGCATACTTCCTGGGGGAGGGAGTTCAAGTTGACGTGAAAAAGGCTATTCATCACTACCAAATGGCAGCTATGATGGGGCATATGGATGCTAGGTATTCACTTGGGGCTTTTGAAGGTCTGCATGGAAATCATGATCGTGCCATGAGACATTGTATGATTGCTGCGAGATTTGGTCATGACAAATCATTGGAAATGGTTAAGAAAGCTTATATGGACCGAGCTGTAACAAAAGATGATTTTGAGAGAGCATTGCGTGAACATAAAGCTTCTCAAGATGAAACAAAAAGTGATCAGAGGGATAGAGTTAGGGCAGCAAGAGGGCGGTAGTGGCATTTGTATGTTCATTCCTTGAAATGGTGAAGTGGTTATGTTCTGTACACACTTTGAAAATTATATGGTACTTATAATGAGTCATTGATAAAAAGGTAACGCACTGCAGACTTAGCAGCCTTGTAGACCGTCTGTTGGTTTGGGCATTCTGTCTACTGCTGCGTGGATATGATTAGTTGTTGATTTGGCACTGTATGCCTTGGTTTAGATGGTAATAATAAGATGATATTATGCTGTGCTAGTTCTGTGTTGCTTCACTCGAGTGAGGAACTCGTGTTCAATGACGATATCTAATCTTACCTTTAAAACTAATATAAATGAACGTGTATGTACTCAAAGGTAATTTGAGATTTGAGAAGATCTCGACTGTTTCGTCAGTCTGTGAGCTGTAAGTGTAGTTCTCAAGTCATGTGTTATCTACTTAGTATCTAGTTAAATCAATATAACAGCAATCAACTTGTGCAAGCTTATTGGTTAAAGTTATGGTAACAGTTTTACATGCAACATTTGTACTACATCTTCTTTTTACTTCTTTATAAATCAAAAAATCTTGCAGCGGCTGCTTTGTAATTTAATGTACAGCAGACTTGGCAGCCTTGTCGACCGTATGTTGGATGTTGGTGTTAGTTCATAATTGACCCGAAAGATGAACTGCTTTGGTCACATACAATTTTCTTTTCTTCTCTCGTGTAAGAGTGTGCACAGTGTCATTGTTCTTGAAAAAAGACGCGATAATATCTTACCTTTGTGTAATAAAATAAAGAAAAAGATCTTTTTGTTTTCTACATAGTGATTGGCATGGGTTTAGAAGAGTCTCAAAGGTATTTTCCCTCTTGCACTCGGCCTCTTTATCAGACCATACCACCAAATAAACACCCCATCACCACGAATAATAAGATGGAGAGCTGTGCTGCCTGCGGTAAGGCTGATGTTAGCTTAAAATTATGCAAAGCTTGTAAACTAGTGAAGTATTGTGGCGTCGACTGTCAGGTGGCTCATCGACCGGCGCATAAACAGGCATGCAGGAAGCGAGCAGCCGAATTATTCGACCTGAAATTATTCGCTCAGCCGCCGCGTAGAGAAGAATGCCCCATCTGCTGTTTTACTCGTCCATTTAACGACGAAGAATCAGCTTATATGACATGCTGCGGCAAGTTAATCTGTTGTGGTTGCAGGTTTTGCTTGCAACGAGAACACTGTCCCTTTTGCAATGCTGGTCTTCCCCGCAGTGACGAAGAAAGGAATAGAAGAATAATTGAGAGGATAGAAAAATACAATGATCCGGAGGCAATGGCCCTGCTGGGGATTCTTTGTGCTGAGGGGGTCAATGGTTTTACAGCCGATCGTGTGAAGGCGGTCGAATGGTACCGACGCGCAAGTGAGCATGTTCTGCCTGTAAACTAGTAAAATATTGTGGCGTTGACTGCCAGGTGACTCATCGATCAGAACACAAAAAGGAATGCATGACACGAGCTAGTGAATTATTCGATGCGAAGCTATTTGCAGAACCGCGGCGCAAAGAAGAATGTCCCATTTGCTGCATACCAATGCCACCTAATGAAAGAGAAATCTTTTACATGGGGTGTTGTGGGAAACACATCTGCATTGGCTGCAGATGTTGCTTAACTCGAAATAGCTGTCCCTATTGCAATGCCCGTCTTTCTCTCAGCGAGGAAGAAGCCAATAAAAGATTATTCGAAAGAATTGAAAAATACAATGATCCTGTGGCAATGAATCATTTAGGATCTCACTATTTGCGTGGGAAGCGTGGTTTTCCGGTAGACAAATCGAAGGCGGTTGAACTTTATGAACGTGCCTGTGAGCTTGGATCTGCTTCAGCAAACAACAACCTTGCTAATTTGTACTACAACGGGGAGGGGGTACAGGCAGACAAAAAGAAGCGTATCCATTACTACCAAGTGGCAGCTATGATGGGGCATGAGGTTGCTAGTTGCTAGGTACAATCTTGGATTGGAGGAAGCATTTGTTGGAAATCATGACCGTGCATTGAGACATTATATGATTGCTGCAAGATGTGGTCATGACGCATCATTGGAAATGGTAAAGAAAGGTTATATGGAAGGAGTTTTTTCCAAACAAGACTTTGAGACGGCATTACGTAGTTATCAGGCTTCCAGGGATGAAACGAAAACTCCACAGAGGGACAGAGCCAATGCGGAAGAGGGTTATTGGAAGAGGGTTATTAAAAATGTAGGATAGTGTAAATGATTCTTAAAGTTTCACTGACCAAGAATTACTAAATCCAAACTTCTTGGGCATTATTATCAAAGAATTTGAAGAAGATCACTTCATACAAAAGGAGCCAATAGCCATTAGTACCATTTAGATCTCTCGTTTGAGACCCTACATGCCGCCATCTCCCACAGATTTACCCTG
>JALLPH010002712.1:0-12649 GCA_036939855.1 Cyclotella choctawhatcheeana | reverse complement strand
CAAACAGATAATTCAATGGCTGATGGCGTCGTCAACGGCAAAATACAACCGAAACGAACGAAAGCAATGGACATGAGATTCCATTGGCTGCGAGACCGAGAATGTCAAGAACAATTCAGAATATATTGGCGACCAGGCAAATTAAATTACGCAGATTATTGGACGAAGCATCATCCCGCAAAGCATCACAAAAACATTCGCAACGAATTTCTTACTCCCATGATTATGTTAGAAATGCTTAGACAAGAACAAGCGGGCAAAGTACGAATGTCAGCAACAGCAGCAGCAGCGGCGTAAGTATGAAAGATCTCGGAGAAACAGTTACTCCGCAAAATATTAGAGTACCTTCATATAGGTAACTCTCGCGAGGGTGTGATGATATTACCATATCTTAGGCCTGTCCTACAGAGGACAGACCGCGCAGCGAGAGCCACACAATACTACGGCATGGTGGATACCAGGCCGTCCTAACCAACTATTACTCATAAACTAGATAACAGATTGATTACGAATCCCAACCATGGTATCACACCTTCTGTACAACCATGCGCAACATCGCTCATCAGTTTTGACGTGCCAATGCCCGTGAATCGTCCGCCACCAACAGCAACGCTCCAATAACTGAACAACATGACATTCCGACTCTCAGGCCAAACGATGATGCCATTTGAAGCGTGCTTGAAGGGAAGAAAATTGCCCAGGTATCTAGATGAGAAATACAAGGCCGTGGAATCCATCTACAATCAATGAACGGCACTGGCAGGTTTTCTCAATGACCTTCCTGGAGAATCTTCTTTGTTACTGGATCAGATTGACTGGAACGATACATCACGCGGCTTCCCTAAAAAGCAGAAATTCAATGCCAAATCTCTGGCACATCTGCTTTGTGACATTTGGAGTTTGGAATGCATTGGTTCCAATTCTCCCATCAACCGAAGGGACACTATAGAAATTACTGAAAACGATTGAAGACATTTACAGGAATGCCCGTTGTGCCGCCGCAACTGATTTGCAAGCTCAATTTTCATCCCAATTCTTCACTCTCAAAGGGCCCAAAAAGGGATAGAAAGTATCTCCAGAATTGCTACCTCCCTAGTATTCCGGCTTTACGTAGATGTTTGTGCTGTGATCATGACAATAGTGATGAACCGAATGAGAACCGTGCTAGAATGCAGAGAAACGAACAGAAGAAGGCGGCTCATAATGCTCAGATATTATCTGACAACGCTGCATGGGCTTCTGGGCAGGAGGTTAGGAATGCAAGAAACGAGGTGATGACCGAGGGTTGCAAACCTCCAGATCCCAAGTATGAAGTGATCATAATTCAGTGTCACTGTGAAGAGTTTAGTTGTGTGACAGGAGATTCAGATGGTCCTGTGCCAACGGATCAATGCCCCATTCAATGCATTGATTCGTCTACTGAAAATCTTTATTCCATGGATGTCAATGGCTCGTGAACATGCCCTGTTTGTTTGTGCCAAGGTGCCATCTGACTTCATACCACCTGACGCTGTGTCTGGAAGGTATGACTGGCAGTTGTTCTTGTTCTACAGCGACTCACTAGCAATGACCGATGATTTCATGCAATTAGTGACCAAATATTGGTCACACCTGAATTTGACAAAAGTGCAAGAACAAGCCTTTCTAAGGCCACAGCATATTGTAGGCTCTGGTTGCTATTTTGGACCACCATTTTATCAGATGAACAAGAAAGTTGAATTTGGGAACAATGATGGACTTAAAATTTTAAAAACTCTTCAGAAGGAGGAATGCCATCAGACTCATACAATGGTGGCACAAAATAGTAATGCAAGCGTGGAATCCAGGCCGGAAACACATTTGGTACAACCAGATTCTAGATTTGTAGCTGCTAGAAGTCTGGCAAGAGTTGTTCTTGCACTTTCTTCAAAATCAAATGTGATCAATATTTGGTCACTAATTGTATGAAATTGCCAACTGTCTGATTTTTCACAAATATCAATGCAATTGGCGATTGACGTTTGGAAATTACTCCACGTGGAAGAATATTTTGACGCCAAAGCATCATTTTGCCCACTACCCACAGGAGACCTGATGAGAATTTAGAAGCATATAGGCCTTCTTTAGGAGGATGTGATGCTATGGCTGCATTGATGTCAAAGGCTACAGCATGTGTCAATGGGGTATGGGGTCTGATGGGTATAGAACTGCTGCTGTGGCTCTGTTGCAATGGTCCATCGCTTCGATCGTTACAATGTTGGGTGTTGGAGATGTTTTGATGCATTCATTGTGGATCTGTTGTTTGTACATAAGGTACCGAAAGGGGAATTTAGTAAGAGGGGTAAGTTCGGGGAATCACATAGTACTAAGGGCTAAGTGAATAGATCAAAGTGACCTGTGATTTTACCGCTGTAATGACACTAAAACATTTCACCACTGAATCAAATATCAAATCAAATATATCAGGAAATTTGGGTACTGTAGTTCACGCAATAACCCCCTTACAAATTAAGCCCTCCCGGCCATGAACTCAATATTGCTCACACATTTACCCCCCCCTTCTGGCATATCCAGAACACACATTAACATAGTATCTAGTACTAATTCCCAGGTATACAGGTATCAGTTTTTGATATATCTACCAATACTCAGTAATGAAGAACACACAAATTCAGCGCCATTAGCTTTGCAAGTCACACAATCACAAATTAAGAAGCCCTTCTGCCTTCTGGTACTTCTGGATAAGGATTTATTGCATGAAATAATTACCCAGTAGTTATCATAAATTACATTTAAATTGATATGAGGGCCGAGATTACGGATTTGTTGACTGGGAGTAAAATGAAAAAAGTCACCAACTAAGGGCAAGTGGTGAGGAGGTAGATTGAAGAAGGAGCGCAGGATGGAAGTGGTCGATGGCACCAAGACATGCCATGCTAGCGAGTACAAGCGCATCTTTGCTGAACAAACCTGCCCTCCAGAATTTCAGTCCACTGATGAAGAAATTGATGATATCATCGCTCGTCGCATCACGACCGGAGAGTGGCCAAGTGAGTGAATATTGAATCTGCAATGATATGAATAACCCTTTTATATATCTAAACAAGCACGTGCTTTGATTTTATGATATCTAGTCCGCCAAAAATCATATTTGGCTTTCAGTTCTAACATTGAGTTACTGAAAATTAGGTATCATCACTCTGAAAAGTATCAGCATATTCCTGTCCGCATTACCAACACCAAAGGAAAGGATAATCGCTCTCGTTGCAAGCTTTGCATGTCTTACAACAAAAAGGTGGGTGTGTCCCATACCTATTATCCACAAGAGACAAGTATCTTTTCTGATTGCATTGTTTTTTTCTTTGACTTCTTACAAGCAGGGATCCAAAGGAACTGGACGCAACACATCATGGATGTGTTCGACATGTGAAGTGCTCCTGTGTGTCAAGTGCTTGATCGGTGAAGAGAATGATATCATGATGATGCACCATGGGAGATGGCATACAAAGAGAGATTTAGTGGCAGAAAACGAGATATGCTTTGAGGCCATTGTCTCAAGGCGTGTAGAGAGTGGGAAGAGGAAGGCTGAGAGCATCTCTCTTGAGCCAGAGGGAGAAGCCTTACCAGAAGTAGATGTAGATGGGGAACATCTTGCAACAGAGATTTAATACATTCGTCTCGTTGAGTAAATATTCCGTAAGATCCATTGGGCGGGCTATATATTTATATTGCATGTAACATCAATGCGCTCGATGATCAAAGTTCATATGTTAAGTGTTGACATAAATAAACGCCTTTGCCATTACGATACTAAGACATGATAGTATTTTATCAGCGCATTTCTTAAAACACCATATATTATACTTCAAAGTATGAAGTTGAACATGACTAAGCTCTTGAACGAGCACTTTGATTGATCGTGCTCTAAAGTATAAAACCTTTTCAAACCTCCTCCTGTAGAGCAACAACATCATTATCGACTGCATCCTTGGTATCTTCGTCATAATCGCCAACAGCCTGACTTATACTCTCTCTACTCCTCTTCCTACTCTCCCGTCCATCCTTCAAAGCACTATGAGCCTTAATATGCTCACTGACCAAGTCTCGTGCCAAATGCCACCTGGCATGATGAGTGGAGACTCCTTCGCCCTCGCCAGTTTCCTCTCCCATGAGTGGACGAGTACAGAGAGGGACCTCACATGTTGCACACATCCAAGTGGTCTTTGAATTGAATAATTCATTCATAATGCAGTCATAAGCGGTTGTAGATACAATACATCACTAAGCACTATGCTTACCTTGCGACGGACTTTTCCCTCAGAACAAAGCTTGCATGGTTTGGTCCCATCCTTGTTCTTATCAGTTTTGGGTATACGCACTGGTATATGCTGGTATTTCTCGGAATGATGAAATCGGAGCTTTACTAAGTCTGCTTGTACTGCAGGGTTAGAAATAAGTAAAACTTAGCATGTAAGTAAAAGTAAAAATATTTTCACCGCAAGGGACTGACACACAAACAATGCAAGACCGTAGCTTAGAGAGGTCTCGAGGTTCTCAGAGGGCTGATCTCAGTCTTACATCCAAATATGTCAGCAATGGGACACCACACAACCCAAACCACTGCTGCTCAAGCATTACAATGGTGCATTCATAATGCTATGAATTGCATTGCAGGGTCGAGATTGTACTTACTTGACCAGAAGGGGCTCCATTGGGCCATGTCTTAGCCAACAAAATGGGTGACCTAAACCACTGCTGCTCAAGCATTGCACTGTTACATGGTGCATTAGTTACTACTCTATGAATTGCATTGCAAGGTTGAGATTGTACCCACTAGTCTTCCATCCAAATATGTCAGCAATGGGACACCACACGACTTAAACCGCTGCTGCTCAAGCATTACAATGGTGCATTCGTTATGCTATGAATTATATTGCAGGGTTGAGATTGTACTTACTTGACCAGAAGGGGCTCCATTGGGCCATGTGGTCTTAGCCAACAAAATAGGTGAAATTGAAATCTCAGCTCACTATCTTCATTCTTTGGGGCAACACAACCCAAACCACTGCTGCCCAAGCATTGCACTGTTACATGGTGCATTGGTTACTCTATGAATTGCATTGCAGGGTTGAGATTGTACCCACTTCACTGGAAGGATTCCATGCACTCATTCTCTTTTCATTTTTTTGAAATTTTGTTATTTCTTATACTTCATCATTGATTTGTTTTAATTATTTCTCCAAAATGAACTTAGTAGATTGAATTGTTGCCCTTTTCTACAACCAGCTTGTCAAGTTATTACTTAAATAGTTTTCATATGATGGATACTGTATTGTTATTTTTTTCTAAAGTAAGTAGGAAAGGTAGCAGGATATTTGAGTTAGTGAGAGTTTTAGATGACATTATCTGGAATTTATAATCATTATGCATTAAAAATAGCTTCTCTTGGCTGGAATCGATATAGAATTATCATGACTATAGTTATCTTGCTTACGTTGCTTGAGTGCATCAACTACGCAATTGCAATTCAATGAGCAGGTATGAATGGACTATGTCATTTCTTGATATGTCCTTACCACATCTTCCATTGAAAGCTTTGATTACGGTGATCTACAAAATCTGCAATCACAACAAGTGGGTGACACATAATATACACTTCCTTGTTGGACAAAATATGAGATGTACAAACGTCGAATCTAAACAGTACAAATCAAAATCTTATAATCCCCTTTCCCTTTGACTTTTTGTACACAAACTTCGTAGGAAGTGTTCACTCTCTTGTTTTTAACATAATGCAGGTGTTCCTGCTCCAATGATAGAAGGAGGAGGTTTTGTTTTCTTCTTTCTTCAGTAGTTCAAGACTGTACTTTTTAAATTCAATCCAATAATACTATGTAGCTATTGAAAATGATTGAAGGTATGGCCAATAATAAGCTAATATGTTTGTATTATTTACCTGTCCATTTTTAAAGCCACACAACTACTACCACTATCTTCTACAATTACATCAATACACATCCCTGTCGCCTCCAACTCACAACCTCAAGCAATACAGTGAGGCATCAAACGAATATTATTTGAAGATGATTATATGCTAGTCTTCATCCATTTTGTCCATGTTGTAGAGTTCAGGCATTTTCCAGTCCCTCAATATTTCAAACAAAATTGATAGTGGCTTTACCTCATCTTCTTCTTGCCTGCCCATTTTATCATGTAGATGGTGTTCCGAGAATGGCTTGAGCAACGCTAGTATTTGTGGCATGTGTTTGATGCTAATACCATACAATTCAAAGTATGCTGCATTCTCGCGATTCCTATTGCGATTTGATAGGATATCTACTATAAATTTTCTTTCTTCTGTTCATAACCGGATCAGTGCATGTGTTAAATTTGTGAATATCAGAATAATCCCTATCAGTGTCATGTTCAAGTAGGAACAAGTTGCAGTGATGATTTGAATGATATGCAGCATTCAAGCTTGAGCTGTTGAAGACAACAGATTCCAGTATATGAATGTTGTTCGGGGGTTCATGACCTGATGTCAACGAGAGTTGACGCAGAGTATTGTTGTTCCGTAATGCATCTGCAATATAAACAATTATTTCCTCATTCAAAAAGGGATCGAACGGTTTTCCTTCAACATCAAATTCTTTCAGAGACGGATTGGAAGATAAAAACTCAGACATATCAGTAGGCTCCAAATTTGGAAGGTAGATATCATTGAGACGAATCTTTTCAAGTGTTTTACTTTTCAACGTGATGATCCCTTCAAAAATACCCCCCTCTTGATCCTGAAATTCGCAATCTCTCAGTGTCACTTCTTTCAATGATGCATGATTGTTTATAGCTGCACACACGGTATCCAACTCATGTGAGCTCTCAAAATTGAACCTGTTTAAAACCAATACCTTCAATCTAGTATCAGCTTGTATGCAAGTTACAACGAAATCAATGTAACTAGCGCTATCAATGTCATTGGAATAAAACTTCAATTCATGGAAATGTGTTTGTTGTAAAGCATTTTGCAGCAAATCCAGGAACTTTTTTGGAATATCTACACCCCCCATAGTAGTGAAATGGAATACTTCATCCTCCATGTAATCAATGGTATGTCGATACTCAATTAATGCATCAGCAAACTGTTTATAATGAGGAAAATATCCGTCGTAGTTATATGAATGTTCTCCTGCGGCATTTGGATTAGGATTGACCATATGTAAAAATTGACCCATTCTCATGTCTGTAGTGAGATTCTTAAGATCAAAAATGTCTTCGAAAATCTCGTCGGCCGTATCTTGATCATATCCAAGTGAACGAAGTTCATTACGAGTTGGTATTTTGAGTGGATATTCCCATTCTTGATTTTTGAGCACCATCTCCTGATATTTCGCCTTTCTATCGGCCTTGTCAAAAGAAGTTTGCAATGATTTAACTTCCCCCTCCAACCGAGATATTTTATCCATCATTGCATGGTTAGTATGATGCAATTCGTCACATCGCTGTTTTAGCTGGGAGTTGGTTTGGTGTAACATCTGACACTCTCGCTTTAGGTCGGAACACTCATTCTCCAGCTGATCGACACGAGATTGAAATTCACCTCGTAGCTCAGCGCGTAGTGAATTCATCATATCATGACGCAATTGCGCCAACTGTGTGGTGTCGACGAAGGAGTTGCTCATCGTGATAGCTCAAATGGTCTATTGTTATGAACTGTTATGGCGGGAGCGAGGAGGATAAGCGATCAGAAGGCCACCTCATTAGGAGGCACTTCTAATTCTTCTCTCGCCCAACGAATAGTTAGTGCCCCCTATTCATCAATCCTCTAACTCACATCATCACAGCAATAGTGAAACTAATAGACTGGGGAACATGCGTTGTTACATCTTGGTGTGCCTCTTAACAGTGTCTCTGTCTAGCGCTGCAGGTTTCAATGCAGACGAGACGTTATCAGCAGCAGGACCATCGATATCATCAAACAGCCAAGATTCAGATTATGATCTGTTCGCATGGGCCAAACAACAAGGAGCTAAGATCGCGGACTCTATCGAGGTTAAATCGACTGCTTATGGGGGACGCGGGTGAGATTTGGCTCTTTTAGTTTCGGTCTATTGCGTCTTGTAAAGAGTTAAAGTGTGCTCAATAAATAACCTCTTTTAATGTTCAGTCTATTTGCAAAACGGCATATTCCGGCCAACACAGAACTCATACAAATTCCCTACCATCTGCAGCTGGGAGCAAGACAGTTAGCAGAAGGTTCCGACGAGGAAATGCAAACTTTGGCTCGTAATTTGCCCTGGCGGTACATCATGGAGAATGAACTGTTCTTTATTCCTCTCGGTATTGCTTTGCTCGCTGAAAAGAGGAAGGGTGCAACTAGTACATTTTGGCCATTTTTACAGTCACTGCCCGTGTGTTCGAATGCCTTAGGTGAAGGGAGTCACGGTGATTTGAGCAGTTTACGAATATGGGCTCCAGATATAGCGAGTAAGATACTACAGAGGCGCAGAGGTCTTCAAGAAATACACAACACTGTTGCTCCGTCATCATTATCAATTGAGGAATTTCGATGGGCAGCGGCCAATGTTTGTTCGAGAAGTTTGATTAGAAAACGAATCAAAGAGCTTTCATCAAAGGATGTAGATAAAATTGGTGCATTCTGCGCCTCGGATCATTCGAGAATGTTGCCAATCATTGATTTAGTGAATCATGGCTCGCTTATTGATGCAAATGTATGGGTTGGTCACCTTTCTCGTGGTGAAACGGACGCTAATGATTTTTCAACTTCGCTGAAATCAACACGTGATATAGCACCAGGTGAAGAGCTCCTTTTTGATTACGGTGGTAAAGAAGTAGGCCAAACGATAAGTAATGCCAGGTTACTTCTCGATTATGGATTCGTATTGCCTCAACATATAGATCGAGTATCTATCAGTTTGGAGGAGTTCACGGCGGCCATCTCAGAAATGCTTAATAGAGATAGATTCAGGGATATAGAAGCAACACAAATCAAAAGATTACAATCACTAATGAAGGAGCTTATGAAGCAGGCTTCAACGGAGCAATGCAATATGCCCATAGTATTCGGAAGGAATTGCGAGCCGACAATTCTCACTCATGCCATTGCCATCTGCATGACATGTCGCGACAAAGAAGAGCTGTCATGCTTGGTAAAACTATTTGACGAAGCGCAGAACCATAAAATCGACATCAGCTTGCTTCCGAGCCGAATTATCAGCGGGTGTTCCAACACTCAAAGAGAATATGCACGGTATTCGCTTAAAATAGCCGCAGCGTTTGCTCTTGCTCAAAGGACAAGTATCAATAAACAGGACAAGAACAAAGAAACAAATGTGTTTTATGCCATTTGTGAACAATATTCAAAGCTGTGCTATGAGATGTTACAGAAGGTAGCAGACTTGTCAACATGAGTATTCATTTATATTTAAAAGAGGAGTCAGGTTAAATATTTGAGGATACAAAGTGAATGCTTAGGCGTACCTTATGGCTAGAGAAGCTTGTGTTTGTGTCAGTTTCAGAAACACTTTCTCATCAAATGCTCTATAAATATGGTTGGTAAAGGACATTTCTAGACTACACACTACACACTTCAATAACAACGAAACTGGGAGCACCAAGACACTTTCCACTTCTTAGCAAGACACTTAGATTTGGGCTTTCGCCAAGAGAGGAAAAATGAAACACATACCATTCATATGTTCATGTGCATCGATTTGTATGACTCTAAATTGCAGTTGAAGTTGTCATAATCTACGTTAGTGCACGTTACCACACTGAAAATTTCACCTACCTATTTTTCAGACGCGACATGATAAATAATAACCATGGAGACCTTAGAGGAATGGCTTAAATCGAATGCAAAGTCTCTCCCTAGCATTGTTCAAAAGTGGGATACCAAGCTCATTGAATTAGGCGCATCATGGGATACCTTCAGGTAAGCATATTACCTCGGATCGTGTTAAATTTCATCTTTGGGCAAGACACTAAACTCCAATTCTTTCTACAGTGGCAACAACGAAGCAACAATTGATGATTTAGTCGACGGGGGAATCCCTCGTTTGTCTGCTCGGGATATATGTCGAGTAATGGGTGAAGTTATTCAAAGGAGAAGCCGGCCAATGATAGTTCTGTGGGATATTGAGAATATTTCCATACCGACACCCATGCAAGTGCTGCACATGTCGTATCTCAGATCAAAGATGCTATTGCTCCATACGGGCAAGTGAAGCAGTTTCGTGCCTACGCCAGTGTATCATTGGGAAATATTCCCGAGGAGAAGAGATCAGAATTGCATTTGTCAGGATGTAATTTGGTTGATTCTCCGCACTTGGGTCGTAAAGAAGTCGCTGATAAAATGATCATCGTTGACGCAATGGAGTTTGCGTACACACATCTTGATGGTGCTACCTTGTGTTTTATAACTGGGGATGTGGATTATGCCTACCTTTTGTCCAAACTCAATAAACCACAATGGACAACAATCGTCATTTCAAAGGGTGACGGAGAGTCGATGCTTCATGCTAACTGCAATGTGAACTTGAAATGGGACACTGATATATTAAATCAAGAAGTTGAAGGCCTTTCATGGCAAGAGAGAGACAATCATGTTGGAACTTCTGCTCCACCAGGGTTTCAGCGCTTGAAAGAAGATTCATTTGAATTTACAGCTCAGAGCTTGTCATCTACATTGACAACAAATCCTCCTTCTTTTTCGGCATCTGATGTTCAGCTACTGCGGAGGATTGTGTCCGAAGGAGCTAGTAACAATTCGCCCGGAGTACTCAAATCACTCGTGGGTACAATGCTAAAACAGAGAGACCCCGAAAGATTTGCAGATCGTGCTACTAGAAAAACTTTTCTTGCTCAAGCGGCCGAGATGGGCTTGGTATTTGAGAGCGGAGATGGTGGATTTACGACTTTATATTTGAACCAGGCTGATATCAAGCAAGATGCATTGGAATTAAATGTCAGTGAAACGGCACCGTTGAGTTTAAATGAGATACCTTCAAGAGCTGCTGAGGCAGCTAAAACTTGCAAATTCATAATCTTTGTCAAGAAGATGCACGTTCCCAAGGGAGGTTCTCTATCTGGTGTGTTTATTCAAAGTACGGCGTTTTACCTCCTCTTGATGTTCTATTCGCTCAAAGAGGCTCGAAGTTTCACTACTGAAAGGCCTTGGCTCTATCGTCATGGGGTTCTGGTAAATTGGTCTAAAGGTTTGCAACTTTCTCTTGCAAAGAATGATCAGAGTCAGCATTCCACAGTTCCAGTTATTCAAAAAGAAAATACCAAGTGTGCATTATGCAACTTAATAACTGCAAAGGGAAGCATTTTCTTCTGTAAAATATCAGACGAGGGACCTTGTGAAGTTTGCCATTCCTGCTTTGAGTCATGTGGAGGTTGGAGTGAAATTGAGCAAGAGAAGGCACAAGAAAAAGTTGTATCTGTGCTAAAGATGCTGGAAGAGTATGATGATATTTTTGTATCACGAAGCATTGCTCGGAAAAATCTTATTGAGCGCTACCCTTCCTTGTGCGCATCCAAAGACCAAGCCAACCTTTGGATAGACTCTACCACTCAAGCAGGTCTTATTATAGAAACAAAGCACTGCGAGATAAAGAAGACAAAATTTCTGGTGCTTCCTGAATACAGCAAGTTTGCTGATTGGCCTTATCCTCAGTTGGATACCTCTGAAGCGGAAGGCTATATAATTGACTTACTATGGACAAATGGTGGGACCATGGATCGCAAGATGGCGAACCACGCACTCAGAGACAAAGAACCTCAACGTATGTCAAATCCCTTATTACGTTCATTAGTTATCCGCAATGCAGCTTCAAAGAATTTGTTCTTTGTTGCCAAGAACTCATACACACAAGTGGTTGGTTTGACGTATGACGATGCCATTGCAGTCACCAATGCTGCCAACTCAGCCGTTGCTGTCATCAATGATGTCAATTCAGAGTTGACCCTAACAACAGTCGAGTCCAATAGGAACTCAACTATTGATATTGAATCCAGTTCAATTGGTGTAGTACACTCTTCAGATGATGAAGATAGTTTGGTGCTTGAGCAATTGCTAGGGCAATCAAAGAAATAGGAGTCTAGTACTGTTATGATCGTGGGTGAATATACCCAAAGAACTTGCAATAGATTTGTTATTCCAGTCGATTGCAATGCATGTGCCCGCATTAGTAGCACATACCGTTGAGGCTACTTTAGTTTTAGGATAAAAGAAGCAATCGCTTAGTTTGATCCCGTGGATAGAAACTGTCACCACAACCAAGAATAAAGTTTTAACATTATTGAACTGTTAGACTGTTCTGTGCTTAAGATCATTGATAAGCGTGATAAACACGTATGCATCTTCATCTTTGTTTCATTTTAGATCTTCCACATGTGAAAATGAAATTCATCATTACTATTCATACTAATCTCAAAATGGAACCGAAGATACTAAAGTAAATCGATAGATAATGGGTATCCGCAGTCACTACAATTATTAACACTAGTATAGAAAATAAGTAAGGTCCTTTCATTTCATCAAGAGCCTTAGTTCGTCTTACTGGCCTTTCTCTTCTTTCCACTTGCACTTCTCTTTGTCTGACTTGATAGACCCATCCGTTCCATTTCTTCATCTACTTCACGTTCC
>JALLPH010002687.1:0-10276 GCA_036939855.1 Cyclotella choctawhatcheeana | reverse complement strand
CGTCATTTCTTTCATCTTCGGGGTAAAAAATTCAAGCGTATTGAAATTTGTAGTAGGTACTTTGGCCCCTGAAATGAAAAAATCTTGCATCTTGCCCACAAACGAAAACCCTTTCAACATTCAACCCGTCTCGTCCATTATGACTAACAGCACCTCCACCTCTCCCTTCGATTCATGGGTAGAAACCTGCAACACCGCCTCATCTACATCCGAAACCGCCTCCCGTCTTAAAGCCGAAGCCCGCACCCACTTTGAACAGATATCCTCTCCCGCCTCCCCACACAAAACTGGGTCAAGACTGTCTGTGACCGAGGATTTATCCAATGCGTCCTCCACCACTCCCAACGGAGCATTGGCTTCGCTGGTGTCATCATTACGACCTGTCATTGCGGGGGAATCTATTTGTGCTAGAGTGTGTGGTCTGAATTTGCTCGAGGGGGCATTGGACGGATGTTCAAGTTTGACTCAGGGCGTGAGGCAGGCTGTTGGTTATTATTTGGTAGAGCTGTGCCGCGCCGATGGGACTGGAGCTCACAATTCACAACTGTTTGTGGATGGCAATGGACTAAGTCCAGAGGAGATTACTCAGCAGTTGAAAGCTTTGGAACAAAAGTCTGCAACAAGTAATGGTGCAGGTTCGCTATCATCTTTGGAAGAAGTGCGAGATTCAGCCCTGTCGTGTCTCAAGGCTCTCCTCTCGTCCAATCTTGACATATTTCCCACTCAGCAGTCTCAGTCCAAGTCAAATGGGGATTTGTTGAAGGGGGCCCTCAGTGTGTTATCAGAATCTATGGAGCTGAGAATGGATTTGGCCATGAAGGTGGTACGGTATCGATGCGATGTTGATGCTATGGATATGGATGCTGCTGATCCAGTTATGAATGCAGGTGATGGGTACGTGCAAGATGACATTGTTGATGCTACGATGGAAGAGAATTTATCTCAGTTGCCAAGAGCCAAGAGGTCCATGTGCTTTACCCTATTGGAAGGGGCATTGGATGGCTTGAATGAAGATGTCATTAGAGGTAAAGGGCTATCGTCGGAGCTTGTATTCCCTGCTCCTGTTAGGAAGACAATGGTCAAATTTGCCTCCTTTACCGCATCATGCATACAAGGAGAGACGGATCCACGTTGTTTATTGCAGCTGTTGCGGTTACTAAATAAAGTCCAGCGAGTTATGCGTCCCCTGATTGCTGTTGGTGCAACATCATCTTCAGGTGCCCAAGTCATGGATATCGACAACAATCTCATTCAATTCCCATTCACAGAATTATTTGATGCTGTTGCACCCTATTACCCGGTCCATTTTACCCCACCCAAGAATGATCCATACAAAATCACACAAGATGCACTTCGCAAGGCCCTCATGGCAGTATTTTGCGAGGAAGGTGTGCCAACAACCGCGGTCACTTCTACGTCCATGATTGAAGATGGAGATGAAAATATGATTATTCATGCGGCACGAATGTTTATGGAACGATTGGATCCAATGAGGTCAAGCGAATATCAACCGCCTTCAAGTGGTGTTGATTCAGAAGAAGAGAATAAAGCCGAAGCTGTTCGTGATTTATCCGAGCTTTTACTGCTGTCAAAACGTATTGATCAAAGCAATGTCTCAGATTGCCCAAAATATTCACCTAATCTTACACGTGTGAGCCGCACTTTGCTGTCGGAGCTATCATCCACATTGACTCGTGTTCATGAAGAGGCTGTGTCCCACCATACGAATGGCAAGTGGAAATTTTTGGCTAGTTCCATTCGACAATTTTCATCGTCACTTGCATATTCTTTAGAATTACTTTCAGTGTCGATTGGTAGTAAAGTCAGTTCGGGGTGGACATCGTTTGTCGTGAACACCATAAATCATCTCGCACCCTCACTTGAGACGTCGCCTCAGGGCATGCATGGTCGTGCATCCACAGCCTATTTGGCATCCCTGGCAACTGGTGGAGGGATAGTAACACTGAAAAAAGTCTTGCAGGCATGTATCCCGAGATTACTGAGCGTGCTATCAAAGTTTGACAATGACAACACCAACCGCGAGCAAACAATAGCTGCTATCCGTGGAGTTGCTGCTTTGGTGGCGTCTGTTCGTGTAGCCATGGAATTTTGGGAAAAAGACAATCATGGTGTTCGTATGCATCCCCATCCACTGGCTTCTTATGCATCAAATATCGTGGAACGGGTTTCTGTCATCTTTGATACTGGAGTTAAAGGTCACGACGAAGAGTTGTTGTGTGCTGTCATCGCAACAATAGAATCATTGCTTACTTTGGCTGATTTAACTTTGTTGAATGACAATAATGTTGATCTGCTGGTGAAAATGCTTACGTGGATTTCTGAAGTGGTCTTAAGTGAGGATGACAGTGCAGCTTCCAAATCTAATAATGAATGGAGGAGAGAATGCGCACGAGCAATGGGAGTCTTCATAGCAACTGGTCTAGAAGACGCAAGTGATAAAAGCCCAGCTGAGACTCCTAGCAAATTAAGTGTGCTTGCTGACGAATTATGTTCTCGGGCGATAATCTCTGCAACAACAACTTTGCAGTTGCAGAATTCATTTTCTGTTTCTCAAACCTACAGATCAGACTGGATTGCTTTAGCAACAGCATGTTCCAATGGTACAGAGCACGTGATTTCGAAAATTCTTGCAGTCGTTCTCACCAAAGCTGTTTCTGCGTTACAATCGCCCGACCCTGATTACTCTCCGTTCATGGTATTTTCGTTCATTAGTCGAAATGGTGGTCCAGATGTTGCGAAGGCATTCCATTCTCTAACTTCTCCTAGCATCACTTACTTGGATATTGTTAATGAGCTCTGCAAAAGTCCAGGTGATGGTAAAGGTCTACTCAGCAGGGGAATCAGTCAATTGAAATTACCTTGGCAAAATGAAGAAGAGAACAAAGAACTTGACATTCAGATCAAGCGAGCTTACTCGGTCCTACCACACCTCATGCCTGCCTTTGAAAGCCCCTCGGCTGCACTATCCTTTGGTGGTATAGTTGAACTTCTTGACCAATCTCTGCCACCAGTATCCAAATGGGACGAAAACAAATTATGTGTGGTGTCATCGCTTGCGGCTGCCACTCTTACAAATTCCGAAGATATTAAAGGGCTGCTTAAGGACGTTCCTTCAAAAGTGTTGAAAACATTGATTCGTCAACTTTCCGAGTTTGTTATTGGCTCACAGCATGAAAAGCAATCAAGAGCCTCTGCTGCGACTTGTTTGTTTTTGATTGTTGTTCATGCTGATCTTGATGAGGATAGTTCTGCGATTCTACAAGCCACACTTGATGAGATCTACACTGCACTTGTCGAGTCTCTGAAAACATTGCAATCAGATGCAAGAAATCCCGTGGTGCTCTCTAGAATTGAGGAAATATTCAATTTTATGGGTCATTGGGGGTCAATAGCTGCATGCAAAGGTGGTTCACTTTCTAGCATTGCTGACGTAATTGCCACATTCTTTGTAGAAATGGCGTGCACTGGTTTGTCCTCTTTTCCACTTAACAACTACACCATTGAATTTCCAAAGTCAAGCACAGATGAGAATGAGAACCAATCCATCGCTTACAATCATTTTGACATTTCCATACTGCCTGCATTATCCTTTGGAAACATGCTTTCTGTGAATGCTGGTAGTCCCTTTTGGAGGCAGCGAATTATCTTCAAGATTATCCCAGCAGTTATGAAGGTAGTCAAGCAAGAGGCTCAATCGCATAATCCACCACCATGCGGGGCTTTAGCTGTATGTTCAATCTTGTCCTGTTTCCCTTCTTCACTATTGAACGAGGAAAATAGTAAGCAAATAACACCCATGCTGATAGCTGGTTTGGTACACCTATCAAAACATGTGGATGAGATGACTCAAACGGAGGGTCTGTGGTCTAATGTCTTGGATGTCTTGGGTCTTACTCTTGTGGGATTTGTCAAGATACTATCTGAAGAGCATTTAAGCAATGGCCTTGGTAGATTTATTGGTGTCATTATTTCTAGTCTCCTGAGACTCTCCACAAGAGAAATATGCAGTGAGTCGTACTATCCGAAACAATTATTTGCCCTCCAATGCCTTGAAAATGTGGCCAGAGCACCCGTCTCTAGAAATACCAAGCTAAGGGAACGAGATCAAGTTGTTGCTGAATTGTCAACGGTGGTAGACCATCCTTCAGTTATAATAAGGCAAGCAGTTGTGCATGTGAGGAATATGTGGTATACTCTGTAATTATGCCATAAGCTGGACTCTTTGTTAGAATACTGCAATAATTTAAGCATTTAGACCATCAATTTTATGAATTGATTGGGTGCTGATATCAGCACTAGTTCCACCTATCGAGCCATTTTCCAAATCTTCAGTTTCGAACTTCTTTGGACAAAAGAACTGAAATTGTTTGTAGTATGTAAATTGGGTTACATAAAAATTATTGTGTTTTGTACATTGGCATAAAATAATAATGAATAATGTAAATTACAAGGGGCCTAAGGCCTGTCAGATAATGAGTACTTCATGAGCAGCTTACTAGTAAAAATGGCGGGATTCGGGAAGGAATTAGTATGGAATTGGAAGGGAGTCAGAATTGTGTCGGAAGAGAAACGGAATGGCGTTGGAAGAGAGATGGAATTGCAGTGGAAGGAAGTTGGGAGTTAAATAGTTGGGCAGTGGATGGGGTTGACATGCGATGAGAAAGCTAGCGCTTGCAGGCGCTTGCGCAATATCCACCCATAATTTGTGGGCGGCTGTTGTTGTGGGTGTGAGGGAAAATGCTGACTTCCCCCTTGCGCAATATCTACGGAATTCGTGGACGGGCTGTTGTTGTGGGTGTGAGGGAAAATGCTGAATTCCCCAAAAAAATGTCAAAAAAATGTATACTGAATGCAAAGGTATATGTACTGATTCCTACGTTAAATATTGCATTTACAGTATTGAAAATTTGTATCTACGGATACTTACCTATCTACATCTTTAGATAACAATTTAAATGAATAAGGCTGTCCTTATGTAGGACCTAAGTTCAAGTCCAACATGACAGGTAAAATGATTTTGATCAAGAAAGGGAGGAGTGAAAGACGAGACAAGACGACACGAGACACAATATTAGCTCCGGGAGATAAGGGACTACATCCCATTATCTGATTAGTATTTACCTCTATCTAGCGGCTCGCAGGTCTCATGCATGAAATTAGGGTACAAAAAATAATTGACTAACATTAAAAATCATTCCTACTCAACATTAATTAAATGTAATTAAAAAATGTGTAAATAGAAATATTAATGTTATTTTGGGTTGAGGTATGGACAATAGCTACTGGAATTCATTCATAATTCATGACGGCGATGGGGTGATGCACGGTTTCTGTGCAGACTCGGGAGCATCTCATAGTTCTGAGCACCCTGTATAGGAGCAGGTTGTTGATGACGTGCGTTCATTTGGGATGGGTTGTGTGAGCCATTATAATGTGATGGTGCATGAGGTGTTGCCGCATGCTGATAAATTCTAGGTAGACCTTCGTGCTGCTCGGTATTTGATGCATTCTCAGTCTTATCTTTGTCATCTATAAACTCCAATGGCCACAGGTCAGTTCTTAATGAAGTAATGTTCGGTGTTGCTGTTTGCACTGTGTCGCTGTGAGTGGTGTGTACTGGAGCAAGCATGACGGATGCTTCCATGGATGCTTGCTTAAGAGAAGCAGCAGCTTCACAGGCATTATGTGAGTTAGTGGACTGTGAGCGATTTAAAACTGATGTAGAGCTCTGTATCCAGAGTTCTGTTTCATAGAGTCTTCTTTGTTGTTGTTGTTTTTCTGGATGTGTGGACTGAGATATATTTCTATGGATGAAACCGTCTGTTCTGCTGCTACTTGTTTTGCCCTTATCCGCGAGACATAAAATATCAATATGTGCAAGATTATCTAGGACTGTTGTATTGATTTGGCAATTGAGTGAATTCTCTCCAGAAGATGTTGCTAATTCTAAATCCATGCCATGTTGTCTAATACTCAGTCGAAGAAGTTTTCTATCTGAACAATTCTTCCTCTCAGGGGGCACTCTTTGTCTCTCTTTTTCAATGGCTTCCGTATGTTGCTTTGCTGCCATTCCGTAGAGGTATGGAGCGTATTTTTTCTTGTCTAATACCATAGTTTGTATTAGATTGGGCTGTATGGAGCAATGTTGCCAGTCTGGCAGGACTTCAGCAAGCCACGATTGAACTCCAATCGAAAATGTAACCAATGCAACAAGATTAGAACAGATGGCTTCTCTGATGGCAATAGACTTTCGGAATGGCCTATTCTTGTCTAAGATAGATGAAATACATTTGTCTTGAAATGAATTGTATAAATACTGGCCTTCTTCTTTAGGAACTGCTAATGATGTGTTCGGCTGTGGTGAATTTGTCAACGACGATATTCCTGAAATATAGGAGTTGGTCCATCGTGTGTGAAGCTTATGTGATACCAAAATGATTGATTCCGTTGAAGGCCAATTAAGAGAATGCATTTTTACCAAGTCATGGGCACAGTTAAAGTTGACATTCGCATTGATGTCAATTATCGACGCAAGATTTTCAGCAGATTTGAATCTCGAGCTGTTCGAGAACATCGGTGGAAGAAAAATGAGTGGTTGGTATCCACAGCTATAGCCGAAAGCTTTATCTAAATCTACTGCTGATTTGAAGGATTTCTGAGGTTGATCAATTGATGTTTCAACAGGAATATTATAAATCAAAAGGGATTTCACATGTGGAGCACAGGTCAGTTCTGTTGTAATCCTCACGGTGCGGTCGGTTTCCAGTTTTGTTGTTCCTCTTGTTGTTGGATTGGAGCTCCCTGAGCAGTTGTGTGCCTGTTTACAGGACTGCCTTGCAAGAGTGAAGCTAATTGACTGGGCATATTTTTGTACTGTGGTGTGAGTAGAACTGTCTGATGTTGGGAGTTGAATTGGTGCGGGACGTGACTTAGGTGTAATGTTGAACATTGACTCAAGGTTTGCTTCTGAGTTGGCCTTCCAACAGTTTGATCCATCAGTGGCCAATCCTTGGTTTTCTGTTTTGATGTAATGAAATGCAGGTCTCTCGATTTGAGAATTCACAAACACACTCTCATCTTTGCCCATGTAAGTAACACTATTTACGTCAAAGCCATTTCGCATCCTAAAGCAAGAGCTGCTTTGATCGGTCATACCATGATTTAAGCCTGCTTTGTGCATGTCTTCACAGATGAGCTTCACAAATTTACACGCATCGGTATTTTGTTTGCTACAGCGAATTTTCTTGGCCAAAGAAGTAAAATGAAGGGACCTGTCATCATCCCAATCATCATTAACGCTGACAACAGTATCTGCAGATGTTGGGCATATGCCACCACTAAGAGATGATATTGAGACTGGAGATGAAATGATAACCTCTCGTGCCTTACAGTTCACACCAATTTTATTGAACAACGACAGCGAAGTTTGAATTCGATCCCAAGAGTCAAGGCTAAAACTAGTTGAATCCAATAACTCGTGTCGGACCCCAACACATGATAAAAAGAATGACGTCAGCAACCGTGACTCCTGGAGACTTCCAAGTATCAACAGTCTTCGTTTATCTGTGGCTGCATTGTGCTCACAGATTTCATTGCAAAATTTGTTTGGCAATTCGTCCATAACTTCCCTAGCAATGTCAACTCCACCTTCCATGAGTAGGGCCAACAGTTCCTTGAGTTTGGCAGACTTCTTGATCAATCTCTTGGCAGCATCAGCGTTGGGTTCTAACATTGAGCTTTGAAAGAATAAAGATCGCCACAGACATGTTTTCACCTCATCATCGAAACCACAGTAGAAACAACATACTTTGCGCAACTCTGCATTGGTATCTGATTTTCCTTGAGACAGTTCGTAGTCCAGCTGGACTGGTGGTTGTAAATTCTTCTCAATATTCTGTTCTATTGTTGATGGAGAAACACATAACTCCCATTTCAATTCATCATCAGTTTTTGAATGAATAACAAACCGCACATGATCCATTATTTCATTCGAAATCCTCTCAAACAAATCGACAGATATGTAATTTGAGTGATTCAACTTCAACAAACAATCAAGTGCTGCTCTCTGATCTTTGACCCAAGAGACAACACGTTTGCCAACAATTCCCCCCGAAAATAGGGGATGAAAAATGAATGCAATTTTCATTGCCAAAATTTTAGTATGCAACTTGCCCTCCTTTGAATTTCTAGAGTCCACGCTAGGTTCGATAATCAACCGATCAATTGTAGGATAATGTTGAAGATATTTTGTTATTGCATCCCACAATTCAAAGATTTCTTCCCCATTTGAATCAGAATTGCAACGGAGATCTATGCAAAGTGTAGTAAGATCCAGTTGGGCTACATAATCAGTGTTGAGAATTTCCAAGAAGGATCTATAGTCAAGGAGTAAAACATCACCACCGATGGGCCTGTTGCTGATCGTGCTGACTTTCATTTCATGTTTAACTAGTTCTTCATTCCATCGAAACTTTAACAGGCAGAGGAGACAATCGAACATGAGTTAAGTTCTACCCTGACGTGCAAGGAATAGAATACTTACCAAAGAACCAGGAGAGCATAAAACAAGATGCCTCCCCTCGCTCTTCTGTTTCATGAGAGAACACGCCACACCAGTCTTTCCTGTGCCAAAGTCCCCACCTAACATGGCGGAGAGACAATTCCTTTCACTCTGCCACAAAGTCTGGCCAAACTCAATGGCATGCTTTGAACTGTTGATTGACTCCTTTGATCCACCGATACTCTTCTTCAATGCATCTATTGCCTCTAATAAAAATCCAATTTTTTCAGTTATATCTTCAAAACTCCATTTCTTTATTATAAAAGGCGGTATTGCATTCATTACTTTCGCATGACTTCCTAAACATTGACCATTTGAATGCATTACCTGATATCGTTTATCACCAAGATCACATGCATCTCCCTCCAATATGGAATGCCAATAATCAGAAATTGTAACAGCTAAAGAACGAGATATTTGTCGTGAAAATACACTGTCTTGTGTGTTTGCATCATAATATAACGGCGAGGTTGTCAGAGGATGTTGATTTTTCATAGATCTCACTGTGGGGCTTTCTGTTTCACACGCGGGTATCAGCTGCTTTAACAAAGTAGCAGCCATTGGAGATACTGCTGTTGATACGGGAATGACACTTCTCACGGGTGTCTTTTTGAGTGTCTCTTCCTTCTGTTCTAGCATTATCCCCATCATCTTGGCACAAGATTTTTTCCATTTACGTTCACTTACAAAATCAGTTGACAGCGAACGCATTTCATCTAAGATGGAGTCCCAATGAGATCGTTTTCGCTTTGGTAGTCTTGGAGGTTGCTGAGGATATTGTGCGTTATTTATTGATGGGGCCTTTCGATTTAACACAGATGATGCCAAATTTGGTTTTGACACATGAATGGAGTCTGTGGGCATCAATAAAGTCTTCTGATAGTAAGCACAATATCCCAATTTGGTCAATCTCAGCATCAGTTCTTTTTTCTGTTGAATGGCAAATGAGGCGTACGAAGAGTCCTCCATTTCCATTGGTACAGATGTACTCCCGAATTGTTGTTTGGAATTGGATGCGATAGCTTTCCTTGTCTTCTTCTTCTTTGCTCTGTCTGAGCAAGACTTGGGTATAACAGTGGTTGAAGTTTGCTTAGTCAGCACAGGCTTAGCAGCAACGTCATTTAAAGCTGTATCCCTCACAACAGTTTGATGTAATGAAGTGACTGTGTTGTAGAGAGACGAACGTCTACCATTATATGACGCATTGGGATCATTGCTCTGTTTGCGTTTAAATGCCCCAGAATTTTGATTAGTAACTTTTTTTGACAATTTCTTGAATTCAAGTTTCTCATTATAACTGCTTAGCTGAGTATTGCTCTCGATGAAGTTCAGGGAGGAGTCCGCAGCTTCTCGGACCCCCAATTTGGTGGCTGCGATCCACGAGAGAAGATTTCTCCTCTGACGCAGTTTTGAAAGGATGCATTGTTGCTCATCTCCAGGATTAATATCATTTCTGGGGGACGAATCGGTAACTGTAACAGAGTGTCCAGCTATTACGTCGGTGACCTCCATGGTTCTCCTCGACTAGTTCGCCACCCACGCCACGAACCACGAATCGCGTAGATATTGGTACCTTTCACATAGCTACAGATACTCTTAAGTCTTAAGTAGGTGGCTAGGTATTTTTGTATGGCAAAAAAGGGGACATTTACTAGTAATGCCGCCCACCTTGCCAACCATGGCCAGTACTATCCT
>JALLPH010002686.1:0-19313 GCA_036939855.1 Cyclotella choctawhatcheeana | reverse complement strand
CCCCGTCTCCATCAAAAATCCCAGATAAATTGATTTCCCATCCCCTGTATAATTTCTAACATGAACCCCCTCCATGATGATGTCAAATTCGACCATCGATCAGGTAATTGGCCTGCAAAGGCAAGTCGAAACATCGAAACAATTAAGTATCAAACGGCTGTGGCTGGGACATACAAGAGTAAATATGAAAATGCACTTGCCAATGCCAAGAAAACAAAACGAAAAGCTATTAGTCATAGAATCAGATGCTTCGAAGCCCTCCTTCGATTCGGAAATATGTTGATTTCTCATTGCCATTTGACAGAAGTACTCGTGGGGGCTGAAGACGATGCAGGTTCAGACAAGTTCAAGATTTTACTGAAAATATTTCACAACGCATTACGCCACCTTGACAACGGTATTCGTTTCAGTAAAAAGGACCTGTGCTGCAGGGATGTCCAGCCGAAAAAAAACGTCCACGCAGAGGGAATGGGCTATAGCAGCGTCAGTCTTGATGAATTCAATGGTATCAATCGACTTAGATGCATCTATTCAAAAAAATCGAGAGAAAGTGATGAAGTTTCATTGATATTAGAATCCCTGGCTCAATCATTCGAGTTTACTTATTTAACCTTTACGTCAGTGATGAGAAGAAACGGGATTGCGGAGGATGATTTAAATAGGTGTACTTTACCGCGGAAATACACCGATCATGTATCTTCTATGCCTGAAAATTTTGGACGACCTCAATGGGACGAGATCCTTCAAATCATACCCTTTGAAAATGATGTAACTGGACGCCTATTAGCCCTATCAAGACATTGCGAGCCCCATACAAATAAAATGAAGATGTCTTCCAACAAGCCATCTTCAAGCCAATCCACTGAGCTATCCTTGAGGAAGTCCACTGGCGCCACCCTGACTAAAAAATCGGATACGTCTTCACCTGAGAAAAAAAAAGAAGGTGCATTATTGCTGATTCTGATAGCAGTTCTGATGACAGCTCTGATGAAGATCAGGTTTTATCTGAGCTGTCTCAAGTTAAAGCCCCCCCAGAATCTTCTAGCTATGAGAAAAATCCCTCTTCAAATTCGTCATCTCTCACATCGGCTAGAGTATCCTTAGGTGCTGCTAAGAACTCCTCCGAGTTGTCTCAAGCTAAAGTCCCCCCAGAATCCTCTAGCTATGAGAAAAATCCCTCTACAAAATCGTCATCTCTCTCATCGGCGAGAGTATCGTTGAGTCCAGATAAGGATTCCTCAGCTCCCATCAATCAGTCATCTTCATCTGATGATGACTCCGTCGACTCTATGACCTCTGAACAAATTAGACAAATTCAATTAAGGCCTGGGGACACAATCATTTGCTGGCCTCCTCCGTTCGGAAAACGCCAAGAAGCGATTGTAACAAAAATTGATGTCCGCAGTGAGAGTGATATCAGAGTTCACCTTAATGGGTTCTGTACATTGCAATGGTTTCACTGGGTGGTAGTAGTCAAAGATGGGAAACCCATGCATAAAGGATGTGTCTCCATTGGTGATATAACATTGATTGAAGGCTCTGTTGAAAATGTTGCTAATCAAGACGCCGAATTGGTAAGGGGCATAATGAAACAGAACGATGATGCATATGACAAAGCGGGAGTCACTCTTGATGACATTCTCGCTAATACTTCAAAAGCGTCGACCAAGGCCAAAACCCCGTCCATCGATGCTCCCTCCGTTCCTGCACCTGTTACACGCCGAAAGACTAGGTCTAGTCAGATAAGTCAATCATTCGTAAGTGAACATGGAAGTTGCAAGGATATGTTAATTAATCGTCTACAAGATCCGATTGAGATGAGAGGTGTTCGCGTACGTGCAATTAGTGCGGACGGGATCTCACCCAGAGACTATGGTATAGAGTATCCCCCTGAAATCACTGGTCTTTTTAAATGCCATCTTCGAGCAATGTATGCATTGCATCCGATGATAGCTGATATGGCTATCAAACAGAACATCAGATATAAAGACGTGGACGAAATCAAAAAAATTGTGCGTAGTCATGATAAAGACTTTGATGTGTATAGGGTTGGTAATACAGATCACTGGGTCGCCATCTGTCCCTCGGCCTTTTATTGTGATTCAAAAGTTTATCCCGTTAACAACTATGCAGTTGCACGCATGATTTTGGCTGTGCAAGAGGGAGATGACCCACTTCAGTGGTCTGCATGTGGCTACCCTGATAGTTCTGCCCTGATGCCCAAGTTCAGCTGGAAGCGAGACGAGGGATATTCCGTCATTCCAACTGTATCGGAACTCGTTGACCATGAAGATTTATCGAACGTATCTGGCTTTAAAGTCATCAGGGAAAATGTCGGCCAAATCGTTTGGATCAACTCAGTTGATCTCAGGGGGGCGGATATCACCAAAATTGTCACTATACGTACGCTAAATGCAGCTGTCAAGTATGACCACCTCACTGTGGACGTTGGTGTCAACGAAGGTCTGAATGGTCCTGCAATCATCACATGGTATGGTGTTAGAAAACCAAACAAAAAACAAACCGCGGATCACATTACAAGGTTTTTTGAGAAATACTACGAATCAAAACCAGAAACATTCAAGTCATATGATCCTGAAACAGGGAATCTTACTGTGACGGTACCACACTTCAGTGAATATGACTCCAATGACGCTATTGCAATGTTGGATGCTGAATTGGAGGCTGTAGGGGATGACGATGCTGTTATGGGCTCTCAAGAAGAAGAAGAAGAATTTATGTCTGCTCATGATAGTCCTACTGGTTTGGATAATGATGCGTCTCCGTCATCGGACCACTTGATGTACACCGCTTTTGTAAAGTCGCAAACTCCCGACGAATGGGATTCGGAATTATATCTTCTGCACACCCATGATGCCAATGTGTTGGATGCACATCCAATACTTCAGAAAAGATTACTCTCCCCTGGACTTTATTGGCCAAGCATAGTTCTCGATGCAGTTCTATCCTATTTTTCACCTCGTGTGAAGGAGGATTGTGATTATTATCTATCCCCTCGTGTGCTTAGGCTGCCAGTGCCAAGAGTGATAAACCAATTAAAAAAAAGGCATAAAGAAAGGTTTAAGTTAAAAAGGAACTTGACCGATCAGGAAACTGCTGAAGTGCTACATCTTGTCGACGATGAAGCTTATGCTGCTGCGAGGGCAAAACGCAAGGCAATATTTGTGGTTCAATCACAGGATCCGGACCATTATGGATTTTTGGAGATCGACAATAACCCATCTGAGTATAACGTAGAGGCCAAATATCTGCAGAGTTATGGTTCAACAACGGACTTTCATCTGAGAGAAAGTCTGAAAGCGTTTTTCAATCAGTTGTACCCTGAAAAAAAAGTTGAAAGATTTCAATGGCGAGAAAGTCGCAGTCGCAGACGTCCCTCAGCTAAGGATCTTGAAAAGGCCTTTGTATTGTTGGATGGAATCCCCATGCAGGATTATTATGATGAAGATGATGGTATGAGTTGTGGTCCTATCACTTTACTTCATGTGCTACTTACATTAATGAACAGTGGAGCCTTCGAAGAGGGCATCCTTAGTTTATATGATGATTTCGATGATTCCCCCATACCACACGCGAACAAGAGACATGCGCGAACAAGAGCTCTTTTTGTTGTACTTGATGTGTTTCAGTCGCGCATAGACCTCCTTCATGACCTCCTTCGTCAGAATGAATTGTTCACACATGAAATATTGAAATCAGAATCGACATCCCTTGAGCTTTGTAGTGCACCGTCCGAAGGCAGTCCATTTAGTTACGCGGCCCTGACCAGAGCATGGTGTGGTGAAAATAATAGGAAAAATATGGATCTTTCGAACAGATCTGTGCACGATTGTCCTTGCAAAATGTCTATGAGTGCAAAAGAACAACATGCAGTTTGCTTGCGTTGCCAGGGCACGTACCATGCACAATGCTTGTATAGTATATACAAATCCTCTCCTGACAAACCATTCACATGCCTCCATTGCAAGGAATCACCAACTGAAGAATCCCCTATTCTCTTGATCGTCAGCGAGAGTGATCTTCCATGTAACTTTCCCGATGAAAGGCATCCTAATGTGATGACATCAATGATAAATCCCATGATGATGATGAGGAGAGTAATGCTGACAGTGACAATGCCGACACACCAAAAGATGATAAGAGTGGTCAGGATGATGATGAAGGTGTCAATGAATCCCAGGATGATGATGGTGCCAATCAAAAGTCCAACGCGGATCAAGATGATGACGATGGGAATGATGATGATGATTCAAGTCACAGTAGTTCTTCCCAATCTCGCAAGAGGAAGGGGGTTGATGATTCTATGATACTTGATGCATCTGACTTGAAGGAGGGTGACGAGGTATTCGTGATTCACAAACAACAAGTCCGCTCCGCAGAAGTTACAAAAGTAGATCGTGATGATGGTACATTTCATGTGAAAATCAATATTCCGGAAATAAGAGCCAAACCGTATATTACTAGGAAGTATACAATGAGTGAAATGCAGGACTTTCTTCGTTCCTACCAAAAAGGCTGTAATGGAAAATTCTATCTTCCCTTGAAGGGCCTCAATGTTTTGGCGTTCAACAATGACACTCAAAGTGAACAGAGTGGGAAGATTATCGAAGTTTTCAAGGATCATGGTGTAGCAACGGTTGAGTGGATTTTGGAACAAGATTCTGACGCAGAAAGCGAAGATGTGTATTTTTGCAATATGAGGCCGTTGCATATGAAGGGTGTAGAAGATAATGATCATGATCTTATTAAGACTGGCCGGGCAGGACTCGAGTTCAGAGTCTGGGAAGGACTTCCTGTCTCCGTGGATTATGCTGGAAGGAATCTAGTCGGAGAAATCACAAAAATCTTTCCCTATCATGCTAAAGTCGAGTTTAAGGATCAATATGCTGGCCCTAGAGATGGCATCGTTATGCCCTATTGGGTGATGCTCCCTCTAAACAATCATGCATTTTTAAGTGATCAAAACATTGTGAACCAAAAATGTAAAAGATATCGACGACAACCCGACTGGCTTATTCCAACAATTCCACGCAATGACCAAACGGATCAAGTTTCCAAATTTCTTGCACGAGTGAAAAGGAAAAAGGCAAAACCACCGCAGCTAATCGGGGAAGTACTTGAGTCAAGCTTTTTGGAGTACATGGAATTTCTTTCACTCTCCCCTTTGGAACAGAGGCACTTTTGGTACAATTTTGATATGGAATCGGATGATGCTGTTATAGAAACAATTGATTTCCCGATCGACGGTTGCACCACTGTTAGCGATCATTTGGTAAAGTTGCATGACATGGTCAAAAAGCCTTCGAGTCGATCTCCTAATGTATGGTTCGGGCCATTTTCGAGTGTTATCCCTTATAATCATAGAACAAATCTGCATCTGGCAATATTTGCAAAGATGAGTGTGTTCATGTTGGTCGTAACCAACATTCCATCAAATTTTCAGGGATTCGGTCACACGATTTACGACTTTTCCGATCAATGTAAATATGATTCATTTGTGGTTCTTTTTCACGGAGTTAAAAACGTGAACCCAGAAATTGTCCGTCAATATCTGAATTACTTGCATCAATTTAGCAGCATCTTCGATATAGCTTGTGGCTGCAAATTTAAAATGATGGGTACTGAAGATGATATTCATTCTATAAGAGAAGGTGAATATCTCAACAGTGGTCCTTTGGAAACATATCTGAAAATAGTCAGTCGTGCACTACAATGCAGAGAAAGCGAAGTGATTGGCACTGCAATTGCCAATCCAGATTATAATATGTTCTCTGCAGAAGAATATTTGATATCTTTCCTAGAATCTGATCGTGATGATTCTGAGGTGGACGATATAGAAATATCGGAGGAGTGTCGCGATTCAATTTTTTGTACCAAGTCAGTTATTGACTCCATCGCATTGAACGAAGAAGAGGAACTGCGAACAGTAGTGCATTGCGGTGCGATTGTGGAAAACATGTTTGACCAGATACCAGGCGCCACAGCACCTTTTGAGTCCATATTTGTCTTTAACACATTTATTTGTAGTGAAGGGAATGGATATGTTATATATTGCAGGTCATGTTTTCGGAAATGTGACCATAACGAATATAAATCACTTGATGAGGCGCTAAGGTCGATCAACGTGGTCGCCCCGCTTCATGCAATGACAAGACTGAACCCAGAGGAGTCAGGAGACACGAGGAGTTGTTGGTTTTCCGATATAAACCAATCATCAAGCATGTACCATTTGAGTGCTGATGACGCACGAACAGATTTTCCTGAGATACAAAAATGTCAACCGCCACAACTGTCGTCAACCTGTATTGGTCAAGATCATTTAATCCTCAGTTCTATCCAATCTGAGATCAATGCAAACATTAAGCAGGATAATACAAGCAATGTAGCATGGAAGAGTCTGATTAACATATTGAAAAAGCCTAAACCTATCAAACAGATAAAAGTACTTCAAGATATTTTGGATGGAGAATCTTCTAAAACAGATCTTCTTCGTGAGAATACAAGTCATCCCAAGATTCGACTCGTGGAAAATGATGATTCACAACGAAATTATTTTGAAGATACTAATAGTTTTGATACCGAAATCGTCAAGAATAGCGTAACAGCCCACACATTACATATTTCTCACGATTGGTTTCCAAGAATGATCCCAAACACTTGGCTACCAAATTCCCCTGATCTCAGGGAAGAGTTAAATCGAAAAAAAAGTGAAAACGAAGCGGAGCGGGTTCTTCCATTGCATTGCTGGATACCAATTCTACCACTAATAAAGGACGCACCCCTAAATTGTGATTACGCGCAACTCTACAGGAGTATGCCTCTGATCGTTCTAGACGCTTTGTATGATAATGCTGATGGAGAAGAGTTTCTGTACTATTTAAAGTCTCGGATGTCTGATGAAATGGTGGATAAATATACATTCTATCTCGAGAAGGACCCATTTATTGAACAATCTTCTGATCACAAATTTATTTTTTACATTCCCAGTATGGAATTGATAAGTCTTGCTTGTGGTATAAAGGGGACATGTGCGAGTTTTTTTAAAGATTGCAAAAAAGATGCAAGAGACAGTCCAGAGGGAGTATCATTAAAGGCAATCTCTAAGGACGCTAAAAAAGCAATAAACACTGCCTTGAATGGAAGAACATTGAATTTTGAAGCGGTTGATTTCAAATTGGAATCCTTACTCCCTTATCGGTCGCGGGTTTCAGGGAGGAATGAAAAAGATCACGAAGTACTTGGTTTTTCCGTCACGCAGCACGTCCTCGATTCAGCTTATCTTAAAGGCACGTTTCCGTATTCAACTAGCCTGGAACGCATGACGAATCCATGTTTTCAAACAACTGTTGGAAAAGAGAATAATAAGCTTGAAAATTTTACTGAGCTTTCCCTACACAGACAACGTCGGTTGCAATGGCCAGGAAGTAACGGAGTATTAAGAGAAGAGGGACTGTATGACAATGACTATGTTGAACAAGTACCAACGCGTCCTCCAACATCAGGATATAAGCGTAAATCAAATACGTCCTCAACGCAACCTCCAACATCAGGATCTACTTTCATAGTGAACAGATCTTGTGATACATTGGTCAGGAAGGGTCCACAGCTTAATCATTTAGTTGTACTGGATCGTTGGAATTGCACTTCTGCAAATATTGCAAATACTCTCGAGGTACTTGGCCTTGAAATTGCGCTGAGCAAAATGAAAAAGATGGCTTCTTTCAACAGTGTCAAGGATCAATTGAGGGGCCTCGGAATGAGTGTGTTCAATCTCCCCAGGAACATGAGCCTTGATTCCTTACAACGTGCTGCCGAGTATATACAGATGCCAATGATAACATCCTTGACCATTCCATTCAATGCTCAAACTACTTATTCGCATGTTGTTGGAATCGTCCCAACCTGTACAACAAGTGTTGAAAAAGCGGAGTGTATCATTGTCGACGGTGCACTTGGTGATCGTTTTCCAGTCGTATTGAACCAAGCCAGCCTGACTCACATTTGCGGAGGAAATGAACATTCTGTTGCACATGAAACATTTGCTTTTTTGCCTGGAGTAAAATTCAGCGAAGAAGCATTGAAGTGTGCTAAAGAGGATAGCTTCGGCTTCATTGCTTGCTTGAACATATCTGCGAAAAGTCTAAAGGGGGAAAGTCACACGCCTGAGTCGGAGTTAAAAAGGATACAACTCCTCCGTGAAAGAATAAAGAAAGTAAATATCGTTTTGATGGAACAACGTAAATATGGTGATCGGGTGAAATCTTTCAAGGAGCAACATGAAAAAGGGGGATAGTCAACTGATTAATATGTTTTTTTGTATTGGGGAATAATTTTAATTTTATGTGATAAAATCGAATTCAAGACTTCCCATCATCGTGATTGTCATTACAGACAATCTTCACTGTACTATCAACATTCAAGACTTCCTACGCCTCTTGTTAACACATTCACCAAACTTTCCTGCCTCAATATCATCATGATTGTCATTACAGACAATCTTCGCTGTACTATCAACATTGCATAGATCGGGAATGCTTTTCAAAAGCCGAAAGATGGCTGACTGACGGTCCAGTAGTTTGTCGCATTTAATCATGCCCAAGATGGAAGGGACAACTGACATGGGCAATCTTGCAAGGGGTGATACATCAAAATCTCCAACAAAATAATACCTAGCGATCTTTTCTCTCTTTACCTTGTCCTTGTCCGTGTTTTCATTGAGCGATAAGCAATCTCCAACAGTGAAAACATCTACATCTTCGAAGTCGAACGGTAATATCGTCCTAGGATATACTTTTGTCAAAGTGTGATTTGAGTTCAAGATATTCTCAATGCTAGAGGAATCGCAGAGAGCTTTTGCAAGGTGTCCATGTGGAAAATAATCTGCAACATCTTCATTTGTCATGACTGTGTCCATGTACAGATGGAATTCTCTCAATGATTTATTTTCACGCAACCCATTAATAATTGTTGCCTCGTCTTCCAAACTAAGAGTGTCATCAGAGAATTCTACAGTGAGTTTGACTGTCTTTGTGTCCCGCAGGAAAGAAGCTACTGCCGAACAATGAGACGGGGATAAGCAATATAAACGAAGCGAGTACGCGTCAGAACAGGCACTGATGAGACTTTGGAATATTGTCGCATTAAGGGGGACTTGTTGTCCATCACGTATGTCTGTAATGCACAAGTCTCTAATGCCCAAGTGAGGATCATCGCCGATAGTTCTATGTTCAGAAGTCATTAGGCCCTCCAAACAGGTTGAGAAATATGGGCATTGATAGTCCATGATATGTAACCTCTGTTTGTTGAGTAATTCTAGCTCTAGAAGATTTGTCTTGAACTGTGCATTTTGTATATTGAATGTTGGATAAGGACTATCGATGTGATCCCAATGGAGGGGCAACCAAACGATATCAAGCGCGAGATATTTAACAGATTCGTTTCGCTCAAGACCTGCAAAAAAAAGGCGTACACATTGGCAATCTCCTATTGACTCAATTCCATCTTCTGGTAAACCCCCGCCAAACTTAATACTAACCGATCTAATGTTTTGGTTAATTCCAAAAGCATTAGCCAATCTACCCCACTCATTTGCGTTGCGACAGAGAAGGTAACCTGTAAATTCCGATTCTCCTTGATCCAATTTAAACGTAAAATACATTTTCAATACCCCGTGTCGGGCAGAAAATTCAATCCAAGTTCCAACTCTTCCTTCTCCCTCAGTGACATCATGGTCGTTTAGCCAAGATATGACATTATCCATTCTTTGTGGACTCCTGCCTGAATAGATGGTGCTCATCCTCGCCATTGTTGCTGTCGAGGGGGGGACGGGAAAGGGGATTTGTCTACGTAATGAGGGCGTTGGTTTTTTGAATCGCCATTGCTGCGGTCAGGGGGGGCAGAGGATTATTGTCCACGCACGGTGTTTTTAATTATATGAAAGAAGGTATTTTTGTCTGTTGGCAAATTGCCAAGTCAGCGAGTCTTTCCCCCACACGCACAAAACACAAAGAACACCATCGCCGGCCGATCCCCCATATTACACAACACAAACGCCAGTCATGACAGAACATGTCAACGCCCCTTCACCCCCACTGTTCGACAAGGACATACTTTGCCCTGGATGTAATATACCATTCAAGGAAGATATTACAGAATCTGACATTATGAAAAGAATAGACAAGTTCATTGTCAAGATAAATATTCAAGGGAAGTGTGGTTGTGACTTTGCCAAAAAACGGAAAAGCTCAATATTCGCTTGCACGGGTTGCTATTCGGTACGGAAAGACGAGCCTCATAGAATTAAACGCAACATATGCCATAGGAAGTGCATCCAGGAGATGTTGAGAGACAATTCCGTGGGGGGCGGCAGCAATGATGATGAGAACAGCGTCAGTCATGTCAAAGAGGATAGTAATTACGACGGCAACTATGATATCGAGGATGAGAAATCACCATTATCACAACAAAATTATAACTTTGGTAGCGATGATCATAATGATGATGAGAAACCGCCGATATTGTCTGATCCGGATTATGATAGTGATGATGACAATGACGATGAGATTGAGTATTTTAAGCGTCGTAGAGAGGCAATGCAATTCTTCTCCTCAAGTACAGTTGATGAGTGGCCTAAGTCAAGCGCAGATTATTACAAATTAGAAATCTCCAATAAAGGATATGGTATGAGAAGAATCATTTGTAATGCATTGAATGGTCGACAATCGTCCACGGCTCAAATGGACAGACTAACCGAGGATGAGGTACAGTATCACACACACCTTGCTGCTATGCATGACAAGTGTACCAAAGATCTATCAGAGGGTATATGCAAAGCAATGGAATATTTCCGTGATAGTGAAGCGAGTGTCTCAACGGAAGTGAAGAAAGAAGCAGAGGATTACATGAGAGATTCATTCATTGAGACATTGAAAGAAACAAATCTTTTGACAGAAGAACAGTTAACCAATATCAAAAATACAGCTGTGGAAAAGTACAGGGGGAAGTCATTGACAGCCAAACAAATCGATAAGGGCAGTGTATATTCTTTGTGCCCTGGTATTAATGAAGTGAGAACACAATATCTCACCGAAAATAGTTTTGGTGTCATGAACAATATTCCTATTCCCGCAGTCAAACTCGTGGATCATTGCCCAAAATATGCAAACCACTTCACTCCAATTGAGTCAGGGAGCTGGAAAAGAAAAAGATCAACTCAGAAAACAAAAGAAATCGAAGGCTCAGAAAATAGAAAAAAAGCGGAGGTATTCAACAATGTCTCTCACCCAAATAATCAACCATTTTCTTGCATTGCTTTTTGTTGCTATTGTACATGGGGCTCGTTTCATACTGTCTCCCATGAGACTATCACCATTTATTCGCTTATCATTTGGTACTTTTGCTATTGTACGCGCGGCTCATTCTTCGTATTATCATACTTCATTCTCCCTATTTTTGTTGCTATTGCACGGGCGGCTCTTCTCATACTGTCTCCCATGAGCCTATCACCATTCATTCGTGTTTCATTTGGCACTGTTGCTATTGTACGCACAGCTCATTTATTATGAGTATTATACTTCTTTTGCCTTACTTTTGTTGCTATTGCACACGCGGCTCTTCTCATACTGTCTCCCGTGAGACTATCAGTATTGATTCGTGCTTCATTTGATACTTTTGGTATTGCACACGCAGCTCATTCATTACTATCATTCTTCTTTCGTCTTGCTTTTAGTTGCTATTGTTCGTGCAGGACATTTTATCTATTTACATGTCTCCCTTGAAACTAGTTTTCTTCGCTTGATGAACCACTTTGGGCCAACATATGTACACAGAGCAGCAGAGCGACCCGCGGCTCTTTTATTATCTTACTTCTTTCTCGCTGGTATCTTTAGCTATTGAGCTCGTGTTTTCAGTTCGTGGTCCGTGGTATTATACTTGGTTGAGGGCTGTACCTCTTACTATTATTTGCACATGATGATTCTGAACTTCTTGCTCTTCTTATAAGTTTCCTTGAGTTCTTTCATTTTTAGGAGGTAATAGAATATGAATGCCATGTTCACATGCCTATTAATTCATTTGTAACTATTGTTCTCACACCAATCATTTTTTTATTAATACATATAGAAAGCAAAGGGTAGCAAAGAGGTAATGTTTTCTATGCATTCCTATTCCTTGTTTCATTGCAACCTAAGCTGAATCCAACATCATTCTCTGTAGGATAAGACGAATAAGATGCGTAAAAACAATCGTCCATGTGTAAGTTCTAAATAATGCAAGCCCTTTAATCATATCAAATGACACCGATACCAAATGTTGTGTTTGTTTTGTGACCAAAGGCAACTCAGAAGAAGAAAGAAAAGACTGTAAGTTTTGAAAGATACATGTATTTCCAGTTGAATCAATCACTTAATGGACGTCATTGTATATCATAGGCGAGTGTAAAGCGAAAAGGGACGGTAAGACTGTCATTTGTTAATCAATTATCATGATTTTCCATCAATGTTACCTCATTCGATAGTTGTCTGTGATTATATTAAAGGCAACTGCTAATGATCAGAATATAGCGAAAAATGTAAGTTTAGTTTAGCCAGTCATTTTCAGTTTCATCCATAGCTAAAAACCCTCCATGAATACCACAGGTGAGCACAAAACCAGAAGCTCAGGTAAGAATATTAATGCTTTCAGTTTTTTTGTCAATCATAACTATCTTACACTCTTTTGTCGCATAGAAATCTCACGTTGTAGAGGAGAATGTGAGTTTTCCTTTGTGCTCTTTATTATTCATATCTGCTCATCTCAATATTTGTCACCAATCGTTTTAGAGTGAAGAAAAAGAATTTAGGGAAAAAGTAGAATCTGAGGATGCGTGGCGCCGTCTAGAGTTTGACGAATCATCAGGTCTAATCATCATGAATGCTTCAACTCCCGTTTATCTTTGCCCAGACGCAGTCCGAACTCAGAAAATGTCAGTCCATGATGGAGGTTGTTGTTGTCACGCTGTGTGTCACAGCTGCTTTGATCAGGCAACCAAAATGCAAGGCAACCACAAAAGAAAAAGGACAAATGATACAAACACACCGGATGGATGCTGTCACAAACTTGAAAGCCTCACGGTTGCATATGAGCCTTATTGGTGTAATCCTAATGCAAAAGACGGATTATTTACTTTAAACTGGATGAATCGGGCGAAGGGTTGTGTTGGATGCAACAAAATGTTTGTATGCAAAGTAAAAGAGGATTGGAAGTGCAATAGTGTTCTCTCTGCTGATATTAGAAAATGGTACAAGACGCTTTGATGCACCAGCCATCAGGGTTAATTAGTTTCGGGTCAATATGATAGTTGTTTGCACAGTTTGTGTTCTTATTTGTGGTGCGATTTTTATATGGAACTATTCTTTAACTAAATTCAATGTTCAACTTGAATTATTCGTTATCTACTTCAAGTATACCATATTCATCCTTCAATTGAAGTACAATAATAGGTACATTGAAATTCAAATTTGTTGAAACAGGGTAAAATATTATTTATGATAGGGAAAACGAAAATGTGTTGCAACAGAGGCACAAAAATCATTAGACTCACCTCTTGTCCGTTCAATATCTTTCCGTTCAATGATCATTCGAAATATGTCCCCAAGTGACGTTATTAGGGACAATCGCAGGGACAAAACGCGTTCATATTGTCCCCAGAAATTCATTGAGATTTTGTAAAAAGAAAAAATGTCCCTCAAAAAGGCGCCTCGTGTCCCCACACACGTCATTTCTGTCCCCAGTCACGTCACTGGGGACAAATGTTTGCTAGCTTCTGCTAGGATGGTATACTTGTCCCCAGACCATGCCCTGGGGACAACTTTGGTCGTAGAATAGTCACCCTTAATTAGCAATACCCAATATGTCCCCCCTCTACTCCTATAGGAGTAGAGGGGGGACAGCTTTAGGGACATCCCGTTCGCTGTGTTCCCTACTACCTATTTTCTTATACCGGTAACGGTATTTTCATAGATACCGGTACAACACCATAGGTAGAGACATACGTACCATACACACCAAACTAGGTACCAAACACCATACTGTCCAACCTCCAACCTTGTCCCAACCATGTCGTGATTGTCCTCTGGTGTGCCAAGTTCTCCCTCTAAAAGCTCTCTTCACACTTTTACCATCTAAACAATATCACACAAACCGCCATTTATTTATCATGTTAATGCCAATAATAGCCGCGGTAGGCTCCTTCGTAGTCTCCGAACGGATCCTAAAACCCAAAGCCACCGCCCTCGTCGTATTGATATGTCTGGCGCTGTACGATTTGTTCATTGCTCCGCCGGAGCCTATTATTCTTCTCAATGATTCAGATTTAGATTACAATGCCACGATGACGCACGATGAAGAATTCGAGACAGACGCGGAATTTTCTACAGCCAATAATGCACATGAACACCATAATCAAGCCGAAGATGATTTATCAACCTCGTTTCGATGCTACCGCGGTCCCGGTTTGATAGCCATTGCCCTCTTTTGTTCGGCATACAGTTTACGAGTGTGGAGACGTAACGGTGTGGCGTGTGATGAATTGATATTTTTGCCGGGTACGCCGCATGAATTTCGGTTGGAGGGGAAAGGCAAGGGCGGTGGTAACAATGCAAACACACAACAGCAGTATGAACAACACGGGGGTAGGGACAATACTACTACAAATGATGTGGGTATCGAATTACAGACTACTGTCGAAAATAATAACACGGGAATAGTCCACCGAATAAACTCCACGGTATCCAAATCTACCTCGGGGGAATCCTTACTACTTGGTACACGTTTCGCGGAAGGAGATGCCGCGGCAGGAGCTGCCAGTAGTTCCGGTTTAATATTCCATCTTTCCAACGAAGAAGGCGACGAAATTATAGGCAATAATAACAACAATGTTGTTGGCGATGAGAGAGAAGAACGCAGTCCATTAATGTTATCTCAATCTTGGGATGGGAATAATAATCAGACTAGTTCACTGTCGCAACAGCAGCAGCAACAACTACAACAACAACAACAGCCGAGGGAATCACCAATTATTTCTCTAGCATTAAAAGGATTGGATATGCTCGTGGTATCCGAGCATATGGATCGATTACGACCTCCGTTGTACTCCGAAGACGGTACACGAGAACGATTGTCATCGGGAGAATTAGCAGCAATAGTACCGCCTTCTTCCATCAAAGATAACAATAGCGAAGTGTACGATGCAGAATATGCCCCCTCCGGTCCGTGCGTCTTGGGTGCCGCTTTGGATCTGAGCCTACCGGTCTTATTCAACTTTCACATGTTTTGCGTCCTAATGAAAGATCATTACCGAAAAGAAGCACAACACGGTCACTATTCCTCGGACGACGGCAATACTAATAATGATAACATCATGATGCCATCATCGGATGTCAATGACGAAAAAGTCGATATGAAACAAGATGCAAGTTTCTTCACCCCCCCCGAATTACCACCGACGGTACTACCGTTAATTTTCCTCTCGTCGGCGTTGATTCGTTCGCAGATACCCCGAAAGCAACGACAACGATTCTTCCAAACAATACTGCAGGGTACGGCATTGGCTATTTTCAAGAGGGTACGATTTCGTGATGCCTTTGTGGGTGATTGTATCACATCTCTCGTACGTCCCATCTGCGATGTGGTGTTTGCCTTCACATACTACTGTGTGGCATTGTACGGGTTCGTTTCTCAATCGTTCGGATTGGAAGAAAGTCGTTCCATCGTTTCGGATTCTAAACTGTTGCATGGGCTCGTTTTGCCATTATTTGCAATCCTTCCGTTGTGGTACAGGTTTTTGCAAACGTTAAGACAGGCGTACGATACCGGTAAACGATGGCCATATCTCGGTAATGCCTTTAAATACTTTTCGGCGGGTTTGGTGGTGTTATACGGAATGACTCATTCTACGGGTGATCGGGGACCTTGGTGGGTCGTATCGTTTGTGGCGACAACAATTTACCAAATTATTTGGGATTCGTGCATGGATTGGGGTAAGAATATACATATGATTGATTCACAAACTTGTGTCACAGTCAGTATATATTCATATGTCTTTGTTCACAATATATTCCATTTATATTTTATGTCATGACAAAAAAAAAAGAGCTATTAGTATTTGCGCCACTGAATAATACATTGGATCAAAACGATTCACCGAAACGATCATCTTGGCTTTCCCATATTCGTTGTCCATCAGTAATATCATCCTGCAGTCCGGGGCTATTTCCCTCGCGTTTGATGGGGTTTCTGGTGGTCTGTCGAAAAGTCATTACCCAGCCAATTAATAACTTGTGTACCAAAGTCTCAAGAATCAGTCGAATTCGTCTCCGGTCACAAAGAATGTACGATGATGAATCATATTATTGGCGTGCATTGTTTGTTAATGCAGCATTGCGTTTCTGTTGGATGATGGGGTTCATCCCCGCCTACCGAATATCAATAATGGATGGATCCGTGCATGAAACCTTTTCGCAAAGCAACAGTTGGACATTTGTCATCCTAGCAACGCTAGAAATTGTACGATGTTGTATATGGGGAATCATCAAGGTAGAATTAGAAACAATCAAGTTATCGAATGGGAATGGCAATGATTTGGCAATGGCTTCAACAGCTGATGAGTATGTAAGAGAAGAAGGTGCCTGGAATGTTTGGCGTACACATGAGGCAGTCAGCACTGATGAATTGTCGGATTCAGATCACTCAACAGTTTCATCAAACAGAACATACCGGTGGCTTGGCATCTCAGTTAGTCGAGGTGTTCGTAAATGGGTGTATCTCATAGAATTATCATTGTGGCCGTTGGCATTTATAGCTGGTGGCTATTATGTTGTCATAAATGATTTTGACTAAACATAGAGATGAAGATAAGGGATGCGATACTACAAAAAATTACAACTCGTCTTTACCTCTTTATATTCATAAATTTTGTACTACAAAGTTGATAAAAGAATCGACATCATTGTGTGCATCCAATTCCTCATCTGAGCAATTTGTTGACGATGAGACTTTTGAAGGAGAAAGAAACATAGCAGCGGCAATTGATTTGATTCCCAGCAATGACCCAAACTCAACGGATGCTTTTCCTGGTAGGACCAAAATGGGCACTTTGTTTAACAAATGAGCGTATATTGGAATGTGAGAACATATGGTAGCTGGGCGGACATCTCTTGTCAGAATGATTAGAGACGGAAGCAAGCTTTTATCATCTGATTTGTTCTCTTTCTTTCGTTTCAGGGTGTTCTCAAGTAATCTCGTGCACTGATTTACTCCTATGGCATGGACGTGTTTGTGAGAGAACTGTCCCCTACATAAGTGGAACAAACGTACAATGAACACCTGAATTCTCACCTAGAATAACCCTGGATCTTATAATAGCCTCTGAAGCACTCATCTGGACTTCCTCCCCTTTGGACCCGCGACTTCGATTCCACCTTCCATTAAGCTTCGTCAAAAGTTCCTCTTTAAACCTGCTCAGCAGCACCTCTTTCAGTTCTTCCGAAACAACCGGTGTGACTATGGAGCCATTGGATGAGAATGGGCATGGAACACACCTGATGTCTCCGTCATCTACGGTAATTCCCTTTGCCTTCTTTCGAGTCCCTTGAGGTAGAGGCGAGTTGCGCTTTCTTAGTATTGATGTTGACATTCAGAAAAGAGGGAAGTAAGGGTGATGAGTGATGAGTGATGATGGTTGTGATATCTGATATCTAGGTTGTGAAAGGTGAAGGCACAAGAAATACGGGGAATCCTTATTATCTTATCGCCCTCTAACAAAAAAAATACTAACTGGCGCTAATAAAGTTGATTCTCCGCTATTCTCCGCCTTCGCATCCGGAGAAATTTACCTTTAAATATTTTCCTCCAAAAGATATCCACTCACAAAAAAGTTAGCCAAACACGCGCAGATCTTAATTCGACCATGAAATCAGCCTCCGCCGTCGATACGGATGCCATCAATAACAAAGCAGCCACTTCATCTTTGGTGGATCGCTTCTGGAATAAGCAGCTCAACACTATGATTAATCGACTGTTTCCATCGATCCACCAATATCTTGCCCCTGAAGCTGCTGCATTCTACCTACCAGACAACATCGTCATGGATGGCACGTCGACTCTCCTCCATTCCAACCCCAACGACAGTCCATAATCAATCCCAACACAGCCCAACACCACAGTATACTACCCAGTATCCATACAAATGCAACCATGGCCCATGTCGGTGAAGAACAATTGATTGTTACGCTCATCATTACGTCCGGATGCGTATTCGTTGGCAAAAGAAACTGTCGTCACATAATTGTTCCAGATGAATTAGTTGCTGGACGTGCCTCACCATTGGACTTGAAACAATAGAGAAAACACAACAATCAATCGGATGATATAGTTTCGAACTGGAATCACAAAGCAGTAACAATACAAAACCATGTTGGGATAGTAAGGACAGATGATGACATGAACAAACACGTATGCAGTATGCAACAATCAGCCTGGAATTGAGAGGAGGTACTACCATAGTTTTGAACGCGATGAATGCATCAAAACAAAACTACTAAGTTGATTTAGCATTATCATACAATCCTGCAATAATATGATACTTATATTATTATTATTATTATTATTACATGTAATAGTTAAAAGAATGAGTATGGCAAAAGGCAAAACGAACCTCTTTTCAGCTAGAAACAACACCTTTACAATGGCTTCGATGGTGCTTTAAAGTCAATTTATTTATTACGCGTGTTATTTTCTATCTTCGTTTGTATGCATGTTGCGTTAATCAATTTACGAATCAACTGGAATATAAGTAATACAAGCAGATTAAATTAATTGCATATCTCTGAATCCCCAACCGAGGAGACTCAATTATGATTGTGTCTATCTCACGATTCCTTTCGACTCCACTACAGAAACATCGATAGCTGATCTCCACATTGAGTTCGTATCGAGGAGACGATGCCATTGTCATAAACATTGAGCGAACTAGAACAAATAGTCAAACCAACAAATGACAATTGTGCCACTTTGAAGGTGACGGGTTCGAACGACAGAACCGCTGCTATATCACCGTCACGATCATCACGTGGAGGATTACTTCAAGAATCGAAGTAAAGCGGAAGGGGAAAAATAGCTTGTGTGTTGGTTGAGATATTCAGAGCGGCGTCGGGTGTGTCCGCCATGGTGGAATCTTCGATTTCTCGTGGATCGGGGGGAAGAGAAGTCTTTATGTCAGGTAGATATTACCTTCTTTTTATGCTTGTATATCGAAT